>JAVTVY010039188.1:0-17520 GCA_036873755.1 Hanleya hanleyi | reverse complement strand
AATGGCGTTCACCTTTGGGTCTTTCCGGTCAACGTATCCGCCATTTTCCCACAATGGCGGTCACCTTCTTGTCTTTCCGGTCAACGTATCCGCCATTTTCCCACAATGGCGGTCACCTTCGGGTCTTTCCGGTCAACGTATCCGCCATTTTCTCACAATGGCGGTCACCTTCGGGTCTTTCCGGTCAACGTATCCGCCATTTTCCCACAATGGCGGTCGGGAAAAACCCCAGTACATCAAAAAACACGGAGAGACACAGACAAGTCTGGACATGTCCAAAGGTCACGCCCCATTCACCCAAACCGGAAGTGACGTCATTTTTACATCCGGGTGAAATGTTGTCGGATTGGTGTGTACACTACTACTAACGTACCTGCACTCCGTTAGTATTCATGTCCATTTCATATTCCCACTCAAGGTCACCGAGCGTTCGATTGTAAATAAATTGTGTAACTGTTCATTCTTTATCTGCGAGGTGTTTAATAAATTACGACGTTAGTGTCAGGAATTTGTCGGCGTGAACTGAACATAGTTCAAAACCAGTCGGAACGAGAAACCTTATCGTCTGCTACAAAAGTAGTTCGTCAAGAAACGTGTAAACTTCGAAATACAAAGTTTATCGAGTTGTAAACTTTTCAATTTCACATCACGTGATGCTGTTTTGGCCAATGGGAAAAGAGATATGGTCAACGATTTCAGAGTGTAGAATTATATATTAATAAACCTTCTAAACGGTGCTCCAATGACGACGTCCGCCCTGCGATACCGCGGCGGAGCCTCCATAGTAAATAAGCCTATATGCCTATATTACAGGTTTATGTAATAATCGTGTTAGATGGCAGTGAGTTAACCCTATCTCTCCTGGGCTTTCAGGGACCTGTCCAGGCCTGAAGAGGGGTCATTTTGACCCGATCATATTTCTTATTACTTGAGATAGGGAGCGGAAACATACCACACTATATAATTGCGTCAAACTCTACCAGAAGGTATAAAAAAAAATTCAAGATGGCCGCTTTGATGACGTCACATTCTTTTTCGAAAAAGGCATTTTTTTGTCGATTTTTCGGTCACATTTTTCAAATTTTCTATTTCTGTCATTTCTCCGAAACAAATGCATCATAAATTAGTAAAGATTAATCTCATGTGAAATAAAATAGTTTTTGACCACTTTTTCTCGTGGAAAAGCAGAAATTCGGAAGAAAATGAGGAAAACATCACTTTTCTGATACCCCACGTGAACGCAATCTTGAATTTATCTATGATCCTCTGCTCGAGGGGTTATGCAAATCGACTCAAATAACCCCAATATGATAAACTCAAAAGTCACGGAGTGTCAGCTCTCAATTTTTTGTCGTTCCGGACATAGCGCAGAAAGTTTGGTTAAGGGTCATTATGCCCCCCGCCCCCAGGTCTGGTAGGGGTAATTTACAGTCAATCCCTTCACATTTAATAATAGATAATTCAAATTATGTCAACTGGATTTCAGATCCAAGCCCTGCATAAAGACAACGGAATCAAGGTGCACTGGTCTTGGATATATAGTATAGAGCAAGGACATTTTAAGTATATACATTCACACCTCCCATTCTTATTCCAATTTGTGAAACGGTGCATAAGCGTCTACGGCAATTTCACATGATGACTATTAAAGCGAATATTCACGTAAAACAACATCTATAATAAGAAAAGTTCATAGGAATAAAGTACAAATGATACACAATACGTCCGAAGTTTTTAAACTTGCTTCGGCGAAACATTATTCTACGATAAGTAAATATGAAGTTATGTCCATGATAAATATGTACTGCCTGCATGGGTCCCCTGCAACACAATAGGGGCTACAGATAAATTATTGGTGTCGCGTCTTCGAAACTGGGAGAACTAATTAAACGTGGACTATACGTATCTCGGATAATACAATCCGTATTTTCAAGGGATATAGACGATTTGAGAAGGCGAAATATGATTTTCCGAGAAATGTTTCACAGAAGTTGTTCCATTTTAATTTACAGTCTACAGATAGTTTCAAATATTCATTCATTTTTCCATCTTACATGTTTTCATAACAGTAATAAACCGATCGCATGTTTTACAATCAATATGTTATTACTCAGGTATTTGCTAATCTGTGGTATGTACATCATGACGAGGATCTTTGGGAAAAACCTTGGGACTTCCGGCCAGAAAGATTCTTGGACGAGACAGGAGGACTACTGCCACCCGAGTCCAAAATCAGACGAAAGTAAGTTGACGCAACCGTTCATGTTTGGGAATAAGGTACACACAAAAGCTGGGGAAAACAAATACGCTGATAGCGGTATGTATCACTCCTCCTCGGCGGATGTGTTTGAGTTCTGGTACCGTTAACAGGAGTCAGATGACCACCATGATACTATATCGATGTGCACACAAGGTTTTTAACAACGTAAAAAATTGTGTGTAGATTATCGAGAAAACTGTACACTCCTTCATCAAAAAATATCTTTCGCTACCTCTGTAGCTCTTCGATCAGCTTGTTGTAAAGTTTGGTCTTCCGAATGACACCTGAGCTGAGACTCTCATGCAGTCACATAAATATTATCTGAGATACTGTCCTAGAACTAACATTTTGCCGTCCACGCATTCATAGATATACGAAATAGAGCAATGTGCGCAATTACGTCACACGCAACACAGAATGAATAAAAATACAAATATGCAATGAATTAAGTCCATAATGGAACCTCAATCTAGTCATGCAAATGAGAAGAAAAAAAGCAATGATCAAATATTTAGACAATGATTAAATATCCGGTGTGAAAGTGAAAGTACGGTTCCTATCTTCTAAACCACCTAAGATATGTGTTCCTGACTTACGACTCTGGTAAGAATATTTTCCTTAAGGGAAAGATAAGATAAGATAAGATAAGATAGGATTATTTATTGTCGGTTTTCACAAACAGTAAAACATTAACGCACTAAAGAGCTATTATCACCGACATTAAAGAAAGGACAAATTAAAGAAAATAAAAAGAAAAAATCCAAAGATAAAAAGATACCGACATTAAAGAAAGGAAAAATAAAAGACAATAAAAGAAGAACAAATCCAAAAGATAAAAGATAAAGAATCGTGAACAGATAGACAGGGATATACAAAAACATCAAACATATCACACACCTTTCCATCTAAGACTCATCTAAGACTACATGTAGTTGCTTGCTGGATATCAGTAGGAAGCTTATACCATAACTTAGCACTTTGATAAGATATGGTTATTGGACCATTTTTTGTTGTGCGGCACATTTGTTGATCTAATTTCACGCTTCTCCGAAATTTGTGTGGAGTGTGTTTAACGTTAAATAATTCTTGTAACAATGGACACGTAACAATGGACACGTACCAATGGACAATGGACACGTAACAATGGACACGTAACAATGGACATCTAACAATGGACATGTAACAATGGGCATGTAACAATGGACATATAACAATGGACATTGTTTCCTGAGACATTCTTTCCTTTCATTCCGGTAGACACACATGGTATATTTCGAATATCGATGGCAATTGGGTTGAATGTTGGCTGCGTCGGAGATTTACTCGCTCAAACGGAGGCGAGGAGATTTTCTTATGCAAACTTGCCCAAAGCATTCATAATGTGTTATTTATCATACGATATTAGCCTAACGAGAGCAAGATCTCTGCGAAGGTCACCCACCAGGATTGTTTGGGAGTGTAACTATATCACGTCAAAGAAGATTTCTCCAGCTGTTGCAACATGAAATGAAGCGCATTAATACAGGCGGATCACAAATGATTCTCCGACAACCTACCTGAATGCCGACCGCTTTCGGTGGGACCTGCATATTCCAGTGGGGCCTGCATATGGCGTATACATATCTCGCCTAATAGCATTTGTTAGATCCTGTGTTCAATGTGACGATTTTAATCAACGTCACAAGACAATGTTGCAGAAACTTATAAAACAAGACTATACCACCAAGCGCCTCCACTCAAAGTTTCTCAAATTTGGCGATACATACCGCATGCTGATAGCAAAATACGAGCGTACGTAGCGTGCAAGGTCTATGGCGTTACGTTTCGTAACTTGTGTCTAATTCTGCTTAACCCGGGGCTAGGGGCCGAATGAATCCATGTTCAAGATTCTAATGGTGCTCATATGAATAGTCCCAATTAAAGCGTGACTGAGATACATCATTCTATATATGACGACTTCACAGCGAATATCATATGGATTAAGAATAGTGATCAGCGATACGGATTTGATATTTTTGGAGCATCATGATGTCTTGCCAGCATCGTTGAAAATTGTTGAGCGCTTCTCTCTTGCAGGAAACTAGCCTATGTTTATGTATACTATGATTGTCTTTTTGAATTTGGTGCTAATGCAGTTATATGGAATATGGAATAGATCTTTGGATTATGGGCGCGGATATTCTTTAATGAATGACGGCTGAATTATGAATGACGGACCAGACGCTTGTAGTTCAATTTATGTGCACTGATCCTCACTGCTAAGCGAAATTTAGATTGGGAATATCTAACACTGACGTTTCGCACCCAAAGATGGGTCTGCTTATACGGTATATTCTCCACTAATTTGTAACGACTTGCGACCATATATCTAATAGATATATACAATGGTGTATTTGCAGCATGATGGCTTTCAGTGTCGGACGGAGATCCTGTGTTGGGGAAAATTTTGCTAAATCCCGGATGTTCCTCTACGTGACTACACTCCTACAAAGACTTCACTTCAGAAGGCCGAATACAGGAGAAGCACTTCCCCCACTCGACCCACGCCAATTCGATGCGGCTGTCGTTCTAACCCCAGGTCGCTACAAGGTAGTGGTAGAGTCACGCTAATGTGATCTATCCAAGAATCTCCCCATATAACAATGTTTTTAAAGTCCCATATATAAAATCTGTTTTGCTCAGCATTTTGGTGTGGAAGATTCGTTAGTCAACTGAACTGAATGCTCATTTTGGATTTGGTGCAAATAGTGTCATGAGACTCGTTATTGAAACGCGGAAATTCCTTATTGGCCTGGACTCTCTGCTAAATGTCTGATCTTACGCCTGTATCTTTTAACCTTTGACGTCACATTGGTCGTGATTAACAGAGTTGTCGCTATTATGGTTCATTGCAATGCGATCTCAAGAATGGCTGCTATCAATTTTCATGCATATATATTTTATGCATGTATCTCTTATCTATTAAATGTGGACATGCGCTATACCAAATATGCAATCAGATTAAATGAATGGAACTGGTTGTTTGTCGATTTTAGCCCAGTTAACCAATCAAATGACAGAACTTCCGGTTTGTCTTTTTATTTATTTAGCAAGCTTCGCATTAGCTGCGAAAAACAATTTTCATGGGATGTATCACCCGGATCATACAAAGGTTATGCTACCTATGGGCTTAATCTCAAAGAATTATCCAATCAAGAAAACTGCCCTGTGAAATATCCGTGTTGAATTTCGCTTGAATCATCTGAGCTGTTATGTTTGCGCGGAATCTCAAACTTTCTCCCGTTCGATTCATGGGAAAACCAAATAACCGGTCAAACTTTTCGGATTGTATATATTAAAGAAGTCGTTTTTAGCTAATTTGCATAGCTATCTATGTCACTTACATACCTAGACCTCGGATTGCAGTTAGTTTACAAGGCATCATCCATTCGCACATGTTTTATCATCGCACATGGATTGAAAGAACATCCATAGTATTGTTGAACGCAGTTGGTCATTGAATTTTACGGAACCAATGGCAAGGAGGCTCGCCCAATTTAAAGCATCTAACAAAATGTGTCACATTTTACGTGAAATAAGCCTTGATCCAAAAGTTGTCTAAATTTCAGTAATGTGTTTTTTTTCCAATATTTCAAGATATGGGTCATGCACTTGAGTCAGCTTGGGTCAATTGATTTCACTTACGCAACAATCGCCATACAGACACAAATGCCGCGAGGCCTGAGAGTAAAGTCTACTCATCTGTATACACTTTCAGTCAGTAATATTTCCAACTTTCACGAACTACTCAATACCTTTTACGGTCAACCAGTACCCCGATCTCCGATAACAATTCTCAGTTGATTTGTCCGTATGGCGATTAATATTTTTCTATCAATCAGCTTTTATTTGTCATTTCTGGCACCACCGGTTTTTATTAAGAACGTGCCATTTACCAAATACTCAATAACGAATAAAGGAAAATGCTGCTTGAATCTTCCAAAATAAACACAATTTTCTTCAGCTTGATTCGTCCTGTTTATGACATCAATTCACCAAGATCTCTCTCCACATTTACATCTAGGTAACTTCAAGCAACACTTCAATGTACTTAGCCGCTGTGAATAAAAGGGAATAGAAAGCTCTCATGAATACAGCTGTTATTTTTTTAAATTTCCTGTGTTGGGGCTGCTGTAATCTTAGCTCTATCTCGTGGTCATCTGGCTTCGGGTGGTGGAACATATCAAGGGCGACAAATCTGAACTGCAAGAACTTTTCTGTCACATCGAGGGATATAATCTCCAAATTGTTGATTCGGGTTGTGACGACTGACTGTGTAGGCTGGTTACGTAATGATATGCCCCATTAGAAAGATCTGTCACTTGGACAAATCATTCAACATATGTCCCACATGCCTTGACCCTGTCTTCTAGTGTATGGACAATTTATACATGTATTACATATAAAGTTACATTACTGATCTGTCATTTTAGACATACTATTCAAGATATGTTCAATAGATCTGACATTTAGAGATCTGACATTTGGTATACTGCATAATTAGCCTGTATACCACATATCTTTACTTTTGATCCATTATATATCTTTTGATCTGTTATCTGGATATATTATCCATACACCTTATTTCTGACATATGTCCTAAATGAATAAGTGAGACCACTTATAACAATAAAGTATTCTATCATACTCTGATATACTGCATTATCACCCTGCACATTGTATAACTTTGTTTGTGACACACTAGGTATTCTGACCTGTTATCTGGACTGTTATTCCAAAGCCTTATTTAACATATATCCTAATTGAATAAGTATGACCACGCCAAGAAAGAGATATCATTTGGACAAATCATTCAGCATATGCCCCATATGCCTTGACCCTGTCTTCTGGTGTATGGACAATTTATACATGTATCACATATGAAGTTACACTGCTGATGTGTCATTTCAGACATACCATTCAAGATATGTTCAATAGTAAATCTGTGTCACTTGAGCTATAGCAATAACAATGCATACCATCCTTATATACTGCACAGTACTCAAGCACACCCATAGCTTCACTCTCAATATAGATATCCTCATTATATCTACTAGCTGGTGCTGCTAGCATCAGCACTCAACAGCTCCCCATCCACCAGTAGAACGTCCACCAGCAGGACACATCCATCACCAGGACGGTTTCACCTTTTGATGTTATATGCCGTTTCTTCGTTTGTATTTTAACATCAAATCTTCAGGATTAGATATTAAATAAATATTTCAACACTGAAAATGTCTGTATTTGCTTTAAATGCTCATTTGAACCGAATTTTCAACATGTAAATGTAGGTCACCCAAACAGCCAAATACAACAAGGGCTATAACTCTCTCGTTTGGGATCTTAAAAATACTGCACTATGTATGGAACCGGAAAATGCAACCCATGCATCTTTAACGCCGTCTTTCTATTTTATTTCCCGGCGCCGTTGCCTATTTAGTTCAAGCGAGCACAACAAACGGCTTTAGTTGAGTTAAAAAAGCGAGCTGGTTAAATCTGGCATCACTCACGGTCATTTCTAACCGCGCTATTGTGCCTAAACGTTCAGTAAACGAAACCAGATACCGTATGATTTTGACGGTACAATAAAAACTGGGTCAGCATTACATGTATACATCATGTATAGTACATCATTTTGCATGCATCCTTTGGTATCAATTCGTTAGTGAATTGGTATGGGCCTGTGTTCAGGTTTAAGGCTAGTTATCACCCGCCTACATCCACCGTAGCCAGTCGGTGAAATAATCTATAATATCTTCATAGAATATACGTCCACAGTACACATATGTGTCCAGACATGTCATCAGGCATGACTTCACCCCTGTGGCTTTTAAAACTCATATTTTCATTCACCAGCTTCAAGAAATTTATTTCCCCCCCACGCCAAAAAAAAAAACATTAAAACGTCAGATGTTAATATTCCAGTTATCTAGGCCATCAAATGAACCATAATATGGAATAATTCGCCAATTCATGAAAGTTAATTTCAAAACTAAAATTGTCCCAATTTCGTTAAATTTAAAAAGAAAGATTTCGGCGGAATGACTTGTCATTACGATTTTTTCGGAACATGAAACTCCAAGGCGACTAACTGGACAACAACTTGATCTATATTATATAGAGGCGTCAGCATACAAACGATATTGAAGTTTTTCGTTGTTCTCAGAGTTTGACGAAGAGTTTGATCAAAACCGTACGAGAAGTGATTGTGTGTGTGTGTGTGGAAGCCTCAAACAGAAATTCTTAATTCAAAAAATCACAGTTTATAGCTTGAATTGCAAAATATTCTTTTAAAACGTTAACATGGAGGGGTATACCTTTTACTCTACCTGTTAAATGGGCAATATTGGCGAATTTTCATTCGGAAGTCGTCATTTCGATAGGTCTGTTCTGTTCTGTCTGTGTCAGCGCTTTGTGCTTCAAGATATATGAACATGCAGGCACGGCGGAAGCAATTGGTGATTGGGGGGCCACTATCACAGCACAAATAGGCGAGGGTGCAGGGGCCGCCCAGGCCCCGGAAGCTCCAAGGGTCTTAGATGGCCGGAGATGCGTTCTAGCGTATTTCCGGGTAATAAAACAAGAAAGCTTCACATGTATAATCTCTGTATATTTTGCCTGTTTTGTTGTTTCTCATTTTTTTTAATATTCCCCGTCAAGAAAATGAGAATGTTCGGAAGTAGAAATAAATTAAATGTTAAATATATATCATTTCAATCAAAAGATTCATCAAGCTTTAATCATGTCAACAACACAGATGTTTTCTACTTGTCGTGCTTGTTGGGGAGCCGAACACAGGTCAACTTATGAATGTGAATGAGCCATCCTCCATGATACTATTACACGCTCATACTATTCAGCTTGTATCACTGACGTCCCTACTCTCCTTGTTCCCCCCGCTGATTCACATCGCATATTTCGCGCCTCTTGGCGATTAAGGGGGCGCTCTGCACAGGCCAACCACCAATATCACTCTTACGGAAGAGTCTTGGTCCGCTTTGTTTATCACGGCAACCAAAATCCGGGCATCCGACACCTTTTCTCTCAGTGGGTGAGAGATCTTTCGGCCAGTCACCATTAAATGTTTTCATGAAATGACGGCGCTAAGCTGCCAAGATTAGTCTCTCGGTAACAGTAATAAATTACCCAGCGTATATGACATCTAATGAGTGATAACTGTGTGGAAAAACGCGAGAAACTAGTGAACTATTTGTTCACAATCAACTGTGAATTAAAGCAATATGAGTTGTCTCTCTTTTCAAACGTTCATATGTCGTTAACGGCAAAACTAACAATAAACGGACGGCAAAACAGCTCTAATTACGTTAATTTCTGAGTTAAGAGTGAACAGATTTTTGAATAACTTCCTCCATTGCGTAGTAAGGTTCGTCAACTGATTGCAAACATTTGTTCACTGATACCTTCAAATAATTAACAAATAATCCCTGTAAATGTTGTTAATATCCCCCTGATAAGACCACGCTTTATCGTCATGAGTATATAAGGAGATCAAGCTGCCTAGAATGATAACATAAAAACACCATCAATTGTTTCAAATTTTGAATTAAGACGGGGGAAAGTTCCTGAGAAAATGCGGTAAGGGGACGTGTCGCTGTCAAAATATTGGCATGGCTTCCACATTACGTGAGAGTCGTGATCTCACTATCATGAAGGTATGACGTAATTTCGATCACGTGAGGTAGTTAGCCAATCGTGGTTAGTATGAGGAATCTGGAATCTCCGAGCTATTACGACACGGCGATTGGGTAACCAGATAAAGCGCCCCCTCACGGCCAAGAGGCGCGAACTTGGCGATGTGAACCAGCGGGGGGAACAAGGAGAGTAAGGACGTCAGTGATACAAGCTGTTTATCAGCGTATGATACTATTAGTTATTCAGGTTTTCTCCCGGGTGTATGGAAAGTTACGACCCTCCCTGAAACACACACACACACACACACACTCACACACTCACACGCACGCGTGCACGCACGCTCAGTCGTACACACACACACACGCACACGCTCACGCACACGCACGCACGCACGTACACACACAAACGCACACACACAGGTAACTCTACCAGGTAGCCAGACCGAAGATGGCCCCTTTCAAACGCATTCCATTGCACACATAAAATGGCCGCTTTTGTTACTACTCGTACTGATGACGTCACAAATGACGTGGATATCCCTCAAACCGTGGTTTGTACTACGAGAGCTTCGATTTGACACCATACACACCACCCTTGGATGCGATATAGAACCTCAATCTCTCACATATACCCTTGTGCACCTCCAAAATAATCACTTTACTTACTACACCCCAACTGCGCATGCGCAGATTGGTGCGACTAGCAATAAAAAACACGCCAGTCCGACTCTACCTCACGGAAGCTTCACTTGGATACCTAAGGGGGCTCCATACTATAACATGTTGGAAGGCTGCTGTGAAAAGGCCTACATTTGGGGCCTCGCACAGAGGAGGACCTAAACACAGAGCCTATTCATATTTCCTACATCAAAATATTTCTATGTATCTCACGAATATTTTCAGGCCAAAACATCTGAGCGTTGAATTTTTTTTTTACTCACTGACCTGTATTCAACAACAACAACAACGCTGACATGTGGGCTCATTTTCCACAAAATACATCAACTTCCGCTGACGGCTCATGTATCCACTGCGCAAATGAGATGTTTATATTCACTACGACTCTGTCAAATAACTCCAGTAGCTTTCAAAAAAGTGGAAATTTCTCTATCATCGCCAGCTCGATTTCAATGTAATATGTCATCTGTCAGAATTACAAAAATGGCGCTCGAATGATAGCCTCGCTCCAAAATGCATGATGTCATCGCCAATCCACCACTAATTTAAAAAAAAATCTAAATTCATCCATTCTGATTTTCTATCAATCTTTAGGCTGAATTTATACCCATACAATCTAAAACGAGAGATCCTGAAGGATCTTGGCGCCCACCATTGTCCGATAATTGTAAGCTAATAACTAGAGGATTTTTTTGTCCATTGTTACTAAAAACAAACGATTGATTTGTAATTTTGTTTACAGAATTTCGAATCTGAGCGAAAAAGATCGAAAAAGGGACACTGTAAAACACCAAGATATAATCTAAGTTTCAGGAGTTTCAAGATTTCTAGAAACTTCTTATGACGGTTGTTATAATACAAGAGAAATGAGCAAAGTTAGTCTGAAAGTGAATGTACATGTACGGAGGATCCTTCGCTTTCGCTTTGTAGTATTTTTTTATATTTTTTTTTTGCACGTGTCATCATTGGGTACTGGAAGCGAAGACCAATCTCTTTGACACTTTGACATGAGCTATAAAACATACTTAAGATTTTATAATTAGGAACGAATGCTAATTCTGTTCTGTTTACTGGGCTAGTTTGAGATATCTCTTTCAAGATACCTTGCTCGAAAATAGTAAGACGGTACAATACTTAATACTGAAGGGATCCGGTCCGTGCAGTTGAAACTTCGAAAGTGCCTGAATCCTGATTATCTCCATTGGATCGAAACATGCAGTAATCTACAGTTGTCGAGTTGAGTCACAAGAGTGACGTCCCTTCATGTAGCCGACCCGCCGGCAGGCGAAAGGGTGGATCAGTTCACTTGCTACTGGTTGGACTAAAGAAAACTGATTTAAAATTTGAAGAAATACACTTAAATTCTAAATTATTTGAACTCCTTGATATGGAAGGTGAAGGTATGGATATTCTCTATAGTAAAAATATAGAATATGCCCCACCGTTTGATCCGCCGACTCTTGTGATGCAACGTCACAACTCGAGAATACCGTATTAATTTGAAGCGTAACTTGGATTTTCGAATCGGACCAAAAAAGGTATCTTGCACTAATAGGCCTCATATGGGACCTGTGTACCAAATTTCAGAAAGATCCATGAAATATTTTCTGAGAATTCACGATAACAATGTTTCAAGGGGAAATTCAAGATGGCCACCTTGTGGCCATATTGGATTTTCGATTCGGACCGAAAAAGGTATCTCGCACAACTAGACCATAAGGAGAACCTGTGTACCAAATTTGAGAAAGATCCATGCAATACTTCCTGAGAAATCACGATAACAATGTTGCATGGGAAAATCCAAGATGGTTGCCTGTTGGCCATATTGGATTTTCGAATCGGACCAAAAAAGGTATCTTGAACAACTAGACATGTGTACCAAATTTGAGAAAGATCCATAAAGTAGTTCCTGAGAAATCGCGATAACAAGAATTGTTTACGGACGGACTGACGGACGGACGACGGACGATGGACGGACGGACGACGGACGATGGACGGACGGACGACGGACCACGAACGAAAAGCGATTTGAACAGCCCACCATCTGGTGATGGTGGGCTAAAAATGGCATGTTCAATTTTAAAATTAAGTTTTGAGGGGAATTCCAGTCTGTGACCTATACAACATTGGGATGCTCCCTCGTTTTTTGTACGAAACAGTGAAGGCCATCCTCAACCGAGCCATTTGGACCAAACATGGTTCATCTCTACCCCAAACACCCTGCTTCACACTCCCAAAATACCCACTTTGCTACTACTCCTACCGCTCACGTCACCAATGACGTCACTCATGACGTGGACATCCCTCAAGCCGTGATCTATACCAAAAAAACTTCACTTTGACACCTCACACGATGCATTCGGACCACGGATGGACCATATCTACCCCAAACACCTTCCTTCACACCCCGAAAACGCCCACTTTGGCTACTACTCCTACTGATGGCGTCACCAATGACGTCACAGATGACGTGAACATCCCATAAATCGTGGTGTACACCACGAGAGCTTCACTTTGACACCTCCCACGACCCATTCGGACCACGGATGGTCCCTCTCTACCCCAAACACCTTCTTTCACACCCCCAGAATACCCACTTTTGCTAATACTCCTACTGATGACGTCACCAATGACGTCACAGATGACGTGAACATCCCTCAAAGCGTAGTCTGCACCACGAGAACTACAAGATGACCCCCCACACTGTCCACTTGGACCACGGATGGTCCATCTCTACTCCAAACACCTTCCTTCACAACTTCAAAATGCCCACTTTCGCTACTACTCTCACTGATGACGTCACATATGACGTGAACATCCCTCAAATCGGGATGTACACCATGGAAGCTTTACTTTGACACCTCCCACGACGCATTCGGACCAAGGATGGTCCGTTTCTACCCCAAACACCTTCCTTCACACCCTCAAAATGTCTACTTTGGCTACTACTCCTACTGATGACGTCACCAATGACGTCACAGATGTTGTGGACATCCCACAAATCGGAATGTACACCCCGAGAGCTACAAAATGACACCTCCCACGACGCATTCGGACCAAGGATGGTCCATCTCTACCCAAACACACCTCCACGCACCCCCCAAAATGGCCACCTTACTTACTACACCCAACTGCGCATGCGCAGATTGACGCTACTTGCTATAAAAAAAACACGCCAATCTGACTCTACCCCATCAAAGCTTCACTTTGACACCTCCCACGACCCATTTGGACCCATAGTGGTCCATCTCTACCCCAAACACACCCCCACGCACCCTCCAAAATGCCTGCTTTCTATACTACGGCCAGACTGTGCAGGCGCAGAATATTGAAAACGGGCAATACATTAGCCCAGTCGGATGCTCCTCCACGAGAGCTTCAAAATAAGACCTAATACGACACCATGGGACCACTAGCGCTTCACCTAGACCCCAAAGCGTCCACCCAGTATGGACCTATACCCCCATAGCCAGTATTGGCCTATATGGGGCTATATACAGACCAACCCGGTACTTTTCAAAAAATTTCACCGCTTACCTCCGGGACCCCTCCCATCGTGTTTTTCTTGGCGAGAAGAGAAAAACAAGACCAATCAACTCATAGTAAAGCCCACAAAAAATGTCCCAGGTTGGACCTATCCCATCCAATAGCCAGTATGGGGCTATATACAGACCTACCCGGTACTTTTCGAAAAAATTCACCGCTTAGCTCCGGGACCCCTCCCATCGTGTTTTTCTTGGCGAGACGAGAAAAACCAAACCAAACAACCCATAGTAAAACCCACAAAACAATTCCCATGTTGGACCTATACCCCTTATATAGCCCCATATTGGCTATGCCAGTATGGGGCTGACCAAACTTATAACTGATCGAACAGAATAAGACAGGGACATATGACCGTTCTCATGGTGGATGTTGTCTGCTATAACTGATGGAACAGAATAAGACAGGCACATATGGCCGTTCTCCTGGTGGATGTTGTCTGTTATAACTGATCGAACAGAATAAGACAGGGACATATGGCCGTTCTCATGATGGATGTTGTCTGCTATAACTGATCGAACAGAATAAAACAGGCACATATGGCCATTCTCCTGGTGAATGTTGTCTGTTATAACTCATCGAACAGAATAAGACAGGGACATATGACCGTTCTCATGATGGATGTTGTCTGCTATAACTGATCGAACAGAATAAAACAGGCACATATGGCCATTCTCCTGGTGAATGTTGTCTGTTATAACTCACCGAACAGAATAAGACAGGGACATATGACCGTTCTCATGATGGATGTTGTCTGCTATAACTGATCGAACAGAATAAAACAGGCACATATGGCCATTCTCCTGGTGAATGTTGTCTGTTATAACTCATCGAACAGAATAAGACAGGGACATATGACCGTTCTCATGATGGATGTTGTCTGCTATAACTGATCGAACAGAATAAAACAGGCACATATGGCCATTCTCCTGGTGAATGTTTTCTGTTATAACTCATCGAACAGAATAAGACAGGGATATTTGACCGTTCTCATGATGGATGTTGTCTGCTATAACTGATCGAACAGAATAAAACAGGCACATATGGCCATTCTCCTGGTGAATGTTGTCTGTTATAATTCATCGAACAGAATAAGACAGGGATATTTGACCGTTCTCATGATGGATGTTGTCTGCTATAACTGATCTAACAGAATAAAACAGGCACATATGGCCATTCTCCTGGTGAATGTTGTCTGTTATAACTCATCGAACAGAATAAGACAGGGATATTTGACCGTTCTCATGATGGATGTTGTCTGCTATAACTGATCGAACAGAATAAAACAGGCACATATGGCCATTCTCCTGGTGAATATTGTCTGTTATAACTCATCGAACAGAATAAGACAGGGATATTTGACCGTTCTCATGATGGATGTTGTCTGCTATAACTGATCGAACAGAATAAAACAGGCACATATGGCCATTCTCCTGGTGAATGTTGTCTGTTATAACTCATCGAACAGAATAAGACAGGGATATTTGCCCGTTCTCATGTTGGATGTTGTCTGCTATAACTGATCGAACAGAATAAAACAGGCACATATGGCCATTCTCCTTGTGAATGTTGTCTGTTATAACTCATCGAACAGAATAAGACAGGGACATATGACCGTTCTCATGATGGATGTTGTCTGCTATAACTGATCGAACAGAATAAAACAGGCACATATGGTTATTCTCCTGGTGAATGTTGTCTGTTATAACTCATCGAACAGAATAAGACAGGGATATTTGACCGTTCTCATGATGGATGTTGTCTGCTATAACTGATCGAACAGAATAAAACAGGCACATATGACCATTCTCCTGGTGAATGTTGTCTGTTATAACTCATCGAACAGAATAAGACAGGGATATTTGACCGTTCTCATGATGGATGTTGTCTGCTATAACTGATCGAACAGAATAAAACAGGCACATATGGCCATTCTCCTGGTGAATGTTGTCTGTTATAACTCATCGAACAGAATAAGACAGGGATATTTGACCGTGCTCATGATGGATGTTGTCTGCTATAACTGATCGAACAGAATAAAACAGGCACATATGGCCATTCTCCTGGTGAATGTTGTCTGTTATAACTCATCGAACAGAATAAGGCAGGGATATTTGACCGTTCTCATGATGATACGTTGGGTTCAAGTTATGTAATCTTCGATCGAACAGAATAAAATAAAATACATATGGCCATTCTCCTGGTGAATGTTGTTCGTTATAACTCACCGAACAGAATAAGACAGGGACATATGACCGTTCTCATGATGATGTTAGTTCGCTATAACTGCTGATCGAACAGAATAAACAGGCACACATATGGCCATTCTCGAGCAATGTTGTCTGTTATAACTCATCATGGAACAACAGAATAAGACAGGGACATATGACCGTTCCCTCATGATGGATGCTGTCTGCTAACTGATCGAACAGAATAAAACAGGCACATATGGCCACACCTCCGTGAATGCTGGTTCTTGTTATAACTCACCGGAACAGAATAAGATACAGGGACATATGACTGTTCTCATGATGGATGTTGTCTGCTATAACTGATCGAACAGAATAAAACAGGCACATATGGCCATTCTCCTGGTGAATGTTGTCTGTTATAACTCATCGAACAGAATAAGACAGGGACATATGACCGTTCTCATGATGGATGGTGTCTGCTATAACTGATCGAACAGAATAAAACAGGCACATATGGCCATTCTCCTGGTGAATGTTGTCTGTTATAACTCATCGAACAGAATAAGGCAGGGATATTTGACCGTTCTCATGATGGATGTTGTCTGCTATAACTGATCGAACAGAATAAAAACAGGCACATATGGCCATTTCCTCGGTGAATGTTGTCTGTTATAACTCATCGGAACAGAAATAAGATGTGAGATATTTAACTGCTCTCATGATGATGTTGTCTGCTATAACTGATCGAACAGAATAAAATAGGCACATATGGCCATTCCTGGTGAATGCTGTTCGTTATAACTCCATCGAACAGGTATGGCAGGGATATTTGACCGTTCTCATGATGGATGTTGTCTGCTATAACTGATCGAACAGAATAAAACAGGCACATATGGCCATTCTCCTGGTGAATGTTGTCTGTTATAACTCATCGAACAGAATAAGGCAGGGATATTTGACCGTTCTCATGATGGATGTTGTCTGCTATAACTGATCGAACAGAATAAAACAGGCACATATGGCCATTCTCCTGGTGAATGTTGTCTGTTATAACTCATCGAACAGAATAAGACAGGGATATTTGACCGTTCTCATGATGGATGTTGTCTGCTATAACTGACCGAACAGAATAAAACAGGCACATATGGCCATTCTC
>JAVTVY010039187.1:0-16511 GCA_036873755.1 Hanleya hanleyi | reverse complement strand
TATTTCTTACTGGAGTTCAAAGATTCTCCATTGAAAAGATTGGCAAAACCATGAGCATCCTCTTTAGACCTTGGTTACAGGCTGAGCCACCTGGTTTCTACGTCAAGAAAAATTATTGGATTTGTCATAACTGCATGGTTATCTTGAAAAAAGATAAATTTCCTGCTATGTGCTTCTTCAATGGACTTGATAATGACAACATTCCAGATCAGCTTCATTTAACTGAATTAGAAAATGTACTGATCGCTCGCAACATTCTTTTCATCAAACTCCTTCAATTGCCTACAAGTAGGTGGTCTGCTATAAAAGACAAAGTTGTAAATGTTCCAGTCACTGACAACGATATCCTTACTTCTGTTTCCTCATTTCCACGGACACCTAATGATGCTGGCATCATCGCAGTGAACCTGAAAAGAAAGTTGAGCTATAAAAGCTCGGTAACTGAGGCATATATTCGACCTGATATGCTACAAGCTGCTCTCCGTACATTACGAAACTGTGGACATCCATATTATCAGTTCATTGATGTCGATGAAAATTATCTTCAAAGATGTCAAGATGAAGACCCAGATGGTTATGACATTTTGGTTGAGAAGGACAGTTCCAATAATACAGAGGGCAGTATTCCAGATGCTTTACATAACAATGTTCAAGCTCCTACACAACCTCCAAGTGATTCTCCCAGTGATGATGAAACAGAATACCGTGAACATGATGCTGTGAGGAAGCATCAATATGACCTCGGTTCTTCATCTATGATGACCAACAAATACCCTGAATCATCGATTCACTCAAATGCTACTCCAGAACATGTTCTAAAGAAGACCAGATGGAATAGTAGTGTTGCATTCTCTATTGCGCCAGGCGAAAATAAGATACCAACAAATCTCATGCGTGACTGTGACTGGGACATCAAAGCTTTTCCATGCTTATTCCCAACCGGAAGATTTGAAATTCATTTTGAAAGGAAAGTTCCACTCACACCGCAGAAATTTTTCCTACAGAGAATTCTCAATCAAGATACACGTTATGCACAGCACACACCTTTTGTTTTCGCATCTGTCTATTACATTGAACGTCAACAATTAGAACGCAATGTTAACATCAGTTACCTGCGTAAGAAAACCTCTGGTGAAAACCTGATTTCCATAGAAGATGGATTCAGTGTGTTTGATCGGATTTCTGGAACACCTCGTTTTTGGCAACAGGCTAGATACGAGATGATTGCCAGACTGGAACAGTTGGGTCCTTTCCAGTTCTTCTTTACACTTTCATGTGCTGACAAAAGATGGCGTGAAAACATAACAACAATCCTCACACAAGCAGGACATGACATCACTTACAAACTATCAGAATCTCAAGACAGAACGAACTTCTGTGAAAAGGAAGCCTTCGTTAATGGGATACCAATGGATGAATTTTTGCAGGATATCAGCTTGCACAACTTAGTACGACAAAATGTTCTGGCGATAACTCGTAACTTTGATCAAAGAGTCAAAAGTTTCCGGAACAATATCATCATGGGAAAAAATAATCCAATGCGAGTCAAATTCTATAACTATCGGGTTGAGTTCCAAATGAGAGGTGCAGCTCATATTCATGGTGTCCTTTGGCTTGACATGGATAAAATGGAAACCAGCTTCAGTGGAATCAAACCTGCAATGACAAAACTGCGAAACAATTACTTTCTTTCGAAAGAGGACCAGGATGTTATAATTCAGTTCGTCGACACTTTTGTTACTTGCACCTTGCAAAATGAAGAGTTGACGTCCATTGTTGAAGCTGTGCAGATCCATCATCACACTAAGGCATGCAGGAAGTATGGTGGAGAATGCCGATTTTCATTCCCCAAGTTTCCAAGTGAAAAAACGATCATTACCCAGAATCTCCCGTCAGATATGGATCCACTGGAGAAAGCTAAACTGTTGAAGAAACACGAAGACATTCTGAAAAAAGTAAAACAAGCCCTTGAAGACCCTGAACTAGATACACAGCTATCAGTCAAACAATTGTTAGCTCAGTGTAGCATTTCAGGGAAGGATTATTATGATGCACTGAGCGTTTCTACCGGGGGAACTACAATCATTCTGAAGAGAAAAGTCTCTGAAATATATGTGAACACCTACAATACAGAATGGATCCGTGCCTGGAATGGTAACTTGGACTTGCAAGTTTGTCTAGACTTTTTCAGTGTCATCACGTACATCACAGACTACTTCACAAAGGATGAGTCAGCAATGATGGACATTTTGAAAGAAACCGCGAAGGAAAATATACAGAAAAGTCAACAAGATCGGATGCATCTTCTGCTGCATAGTTTCCTCAGTCACCGACAGATGGGCGAGTCTGGGGCATATTATAGACTGCTCCCAAGTCTCTACCTTAAAGATTCCAACATAACCTGTAACTTTGTGAGCACCGCCTTCAAACTTTTCTTCAAAAAGTCAGTGATTGCCAGTATGATGACCAACTTGATAACCAACCCGATAACCAACCCGATGACCGAGTCCCCAGTTCCAGTCTAATCAAAGTCGAGGGAAAAGAAGGCTTGTACAGACCCCAAATTTCAATACATGATAAATACAGCCACCGTCCGCATCATTTGGAGAACATGTGCTTAGCTCAATTCTGTATCATGTATGACACTACCTCAGCAACAAGAGCTCAACATCATAACTTCAACAATGGTGTAACTGAACGAAGTCACACGCCAATGATAGCATGGTATCACTGTCCAAGCTGCATGGTCCCAGATAATATATGTGATTCTTGTGCTCTCCCAAAGCACATCAGACTAAAAGAAGATTTTGGATTTATGTCTTTGAGAAGTTACCCCTCTGTTTTGCGACAACACAATTATAAAGCACATGACAATTGTCATCAGTTTTTCTATTCAGAATTACTGCTTTATCGGCCCTGGAGAAATGAAGAATAACTATATCCTGGTGACCATGACAAATGTCGCCAATTGTATGGCGAGATGGAGACCGGTAAACTACAGAAGCCAGAAGGAGACCGGAGGACAAAAGTTGAAATCACAAAATTCAAACTTTTCCCTTTAAAAGCCAATGTAGAAGAGGCACGGGCCAGAATAGCACAGTCAGAAACTCAAAGGACCAAAACTATAGGAGACTTGTTAGATGCCGAAATTGAACACGAAAATGAGGATGATATTACTGAGGGACCAATCGATCATTCAGATCATCGGGCAATTGATCCTGAAAACCTACCACATACATCGAAGGAACACACAATTTCTGTGTAGCACAGCATTTTCAAGCCCATCACTGTTAATAAGTCAGAGATGCTTGTTGGTGCACGACAGCTCTCACAAGAGCAGCGCATCGTCTTTGATAGGGTCGTCGGTTTTTGTAAAGATCTGAAAAAGTCTAAAAAACATGCAAATCCTCCACCTAAATCAATAAATATGGTCATTCACGGTGGTGCTGGTTGTGGGAAGAGTAAATTGATCATGGAGATTTCAGGTTGGGCCGATTATTATTTACGTACGGAAGGTGACCATTCTGAGTCACCATACATTGTGAAAACTGCCCCTACAGGAATGGCAGCACACAACATTGAAGGCGTCACTCTCCATTCTGCATTCAATTTTGGTTTTGGCAATCAATACACATCTCTTGGTGATCAGAAACGTGACACATTTAGAAATGTCTTCTCAAATCTCAGAATTTTAATAATTGATGAAATCAGTATGATGAAAAGTGACCTGTTATATCAACTGAATCTTCGCCTCCAAGAGCTGAAGGAAAATGAAGATCTGTTTGGTGGTGTCAGTGTTCTTCTGTTTGGTGATGTGATGCAACTCAAGCCAGTTATGGGATCATACATATTTGCTGAACCACACTGTAAAGATTTCAAACCTTATCATCTCATTAAACCATTATGGGACGAATTTCAATTTGTAGAATTGACGAAGAACCATCGCCAAGGTTCTGATAGCCATTATGCAAGTTTGCTAAACCGAGTCCGATTTGGCCAACAAACACCAGCAGATCTTGAACTGTTGAGAACCAGACTTCGAAGCCCAGATGACCAGGATGTTCTTGATGCCTCGATGTATGTCTTTGGGAAAACTAAACTTGTCAATGAATACAATGAGGGAAGACTTTCAGCTCTTCCTTCTGATGTGATCACCATTAGTGCAATCAACCTCCACCCATCTATTCAACATTACAAACCACAACCTGACAACAAAGGAACTATCAATGGGACCCCATTTCTTGCTGAACTCCACTTAAAGAAGGGAGCCAGAGTGATGTTAACTTTCAATGTCCACACATCTGATGGTTTAACAAATGGGAGTAGGGGTACTGTCACTGATTTTGTATACAACTCAGAAGGCGATGTAACCAGAGTTCTTGTCCTCTTTGATGACAGAGATGTAGGTGCTGCCAGGAGGATATCATCAAACTGCCAGGGTACACCAGTTACCCCAATTGATAAGGTGGAATTTGAGTACAATCTTGGACAACAGAGAAAACAACATGCCATGAAAGCAAAAATCATCCAATTCCCACTGACATTATGCTGGGCTGCAACTGCACATAAAATGCAGGGTCAGACCATAAAGAAGCCCTGTAAAGTTGTCACTGACCTAGATTCTGTCTTCGGTCCAGCCCAAGCATATGTCATCCTTGGTAGAGTGGAGAACCTTGAACAAATATATTTCACTTCATTACCACCAGACAAAATATATTGCAGCAAGCAAGCTGAAAATGAGGCCACAAAAATCTCTGAAAAAGCTCTTAACAAGAATCTCGATTCATGGTTTCTCCCAAACTTCAAACAAATTCGCATATCGTCAATGAACATCAACAGATTGTGTTCACATTTTGAAGATTTGGAGGCAGACCACTCGGCAATGATGAGTGACATTATGTGCTTGACTGAAACTTGGCTCGATCTAAACCAGGATACAACTGTCTTCCAAATCCCTGTGTACAACCTCACTCATGCAATCGTTGGTCATGGCAAGGGAGTTCTGATGTTTATAAATAAACATTTACCCACCTGCAGCACAACTGTCATAAGACAGCCCAACTACCAGATCATAGTATATGAAAGTGATGCCTTTGTTGTCGTTGCAATATATCGCTCTAGCACCGGATCCCAGAAAGATCTGTTTCATGACACTGAGGCTGTTACTAAAATCCAGAAAATGGTCATTGTTCTTGGTGACTTCAACTTGGATTTTCGCTCAAAAAGATCTGATTATTTCAACAATAACATATTAGACAATGGCTTCACTCAACATTTCGACATGGCTACACATCTGGAAGGAAATATTATTGACCATGTCTACCTCAACAGTTTTGTTGATAACTATGATCTCACATTGCACCCCACATAGTATTCTGATCACGACGGTCTGTGCATCCTACTCGGCAACACTAACATGTATTCTTAATGAAAATGTGTTCATCTCAAATGAAACTCAGAAATGTTGGCACATTGCTGTTATATTGATATATGTTATATTTTTCCCAAGCATCAAAGATATATGTAGGAGAAACCATAATATTGGTATTTCAGCAGCTGACTTACAGGTTAGTAATGATTATTACGAAGTGCTAGTGGGGAAACTGTTGGAAATAACTCGACAGTGCATTGTTGTAATTTTATTATGCATTGTTCATCATGTTCTACCCATGCATGAGAAAGGGACACTATTACAATAGTATTAAGATTCCTGTAAGGTTTATTTCCATTATATGTTCGGAATGTTAATGTGATCGTCCTATTTCCAAAATTATGATAGGCAGTTTGCATTGAGACTTAACCATTATAAAGGTTCTATTTCATATGTACTTATTTATGTTTTCACCTGCACTCTTCACCTCGTCCTGGTCATCAATATATGGCTGAAATATTGTTGATCACCGCATTAATTTTAACTCAGTTCGTCCTAAAGATCCTGAAAACAATGTGAAATTGTTTCGCATTCCTGAATGTTCTATTTTACAGTTACCTGATTTAGTGTGTCTGTCCCGTCTCATTGTCTGACTACATGTAAACTGACATAGCAGTAATTTACACCTACTAAGTGTTACCCTTTGGATATTCACACCCACGATTCTTATTCCTGTGACAAACATTATTATCATCTGTTTCTTGTGCTCTGATAAACCATACATTCTTTTTGGATGAAAACATTATGTTCATATGTCAAAGTGAATCAGTCATTCATTTGCAGGCTAGAATTCATGTGATGCATGTAGTGAAAATACCACATGCAAACTGTGATAGCTATATCTATATAGACAAATGGATATTTGTTCGATAATTTTATTATACGTGCGAATACATCCTCATAGTAATAACTACTAGTAGTGAACTCACCAGTTTGTGTGAGGTTGGGTATATTAATCATTTTATATGTATACATCCTACTTGTAATTGTTGTATTTTAATCTTACTCTCTGGTACTCTAACACTGATGTAAAATAAAGGTGTGCAAACATCCGTGTTACATGTATGAGATCTGCTTTTGAACTTCTTTTACTCAGCACATTCAAGTATGGCGATTGTCGCAAATGTCATTCTGCTACTTGGTGAAACACACTGTGAAGGCCTAATTGATAACGCGTCCGGAAATCTGTCTAATTTCAGCTTAATTGCACATGTCCACGTTCTATTATGGTGGAACTTGGAATTAGGTGTCCTGCACTTATGTCGTGTGCATTCGCACTCGCAAGATTAATACACATTCTGTTGCTACCAATCACTTTCGCTGTGCACACACCAGGTCATGGTAAGATTTGCCCTCAGCTTCTCAGGCAGCTTCTTGTAAAGGTGATTAACTTGGGCCATTCCCGGGTCTGAAAAGGAATAGGACCCCAAGGGTGAGGACTCCCAGATGTAAAAAAGAATAGAACCCTCCCCATCGTATTCCGGGTGTGAAAAAGAATAGGGCCCAAATGGTGATGACAGAAATACAGTTGAAAGCGACGTTAAATCTTATTCACTCACTCACAAAATAGCTTTCATTACAACATAACCTGCCACTGAGGCAGTTCTGAGCAGCATTCGGTCCAGGAAATACATGTGTTCTTCTTCTCATGCTTTCTTCCTCGAACAAAGACCACACAATCACCCGATATGCCATTCGCTGCAGCTTTACAAATGCCGCAGGTTTTGACTACAATGTAGTCATTTCTCACTTGTTATACATAACACTAGGCTGTAAAGTTACTTGTAGTTGGGAAAGAATGCTTCTTTGATTTCATCCTGGAAGAATATGCCTCGATTTTCGCGAAATCTATAAGGGACAGTAACCACCCTTCGGGTAGGTAACTTTTCAAAGAGCTGTATTGCCTATATTCCCAATAGGTCGTGAAGATGTGACTGACAAAGGATGTCCACTGAGATGGCTCCACAACATCTGTGATGAATTCCTCAAGCAGCTTTTTGCTGGTATCACGTTTGGTTACTAAGGTGCGTCGAAGTTTTCCATTCATCATTGTTCGTTCCCAGTGATTCCATGTTATGATCTCGTTGGGTTCCAGCTCGCCCTGATAATGAGCCCGAAGTGTTGTCTCATACCTGTTACAATGACAAGTACCCAGAACGCATTCTGCTGCATGGAATCTAGAACCGTCTGACTTCGAACAGAGCAGAATGTCCATCAGTGAGTTTTCATCCAAGATCTTCTTTTCAGGTTTCACAACTCGGTTGAGTGCAAGCTGTTTATATTTAATGTTCAAACAGTACACACAAAGACAAAAGTATTGGTGACTCACTGAGACCAGTTTAACGTTCTTAGGCCGCAACAAAGTGAACTTTGTGAATCCTAGTTTTATCTGAGGATATTCTTTTTTAAAGATGGCGAATGCTGCCTTGAGCGAAATTTCCATTACAAAACCGGGACCCTCCTTGAGATATCTTCTCTCTTATAGAAGCCTGTAACAATTGATGGGTCGAATTGTCGAGGTTTTGACTTTCTGCGGATACCACATTTAATGGCACGCGTGACTGTTTTTCGGTTTATTTTCAACTGGCGAGATAGTTCACGTTGAGTTGAATACTTTTTTAGTACACCGATTGCTGCCTTTGTTGCATTTGTTGGCATACTCTTAAAGGCATGTTTGATCTCCGAAGTGAAAGGCGGAGTTCATTGACCTTTCTTCTGGCAATACCTATACCCTATAGGTAGATAACTGAATTATTGTTAGACATCAGAGTTTATCGAAGTTGGTGATTCAGCTTTCCAGATAATGTGCAAACGGTTTAAAATACACAGCGGATGCACACATATTAATATCCAAAAGCGAGAGGCGATCTAAAATGAAATTACAGTAAATATAATGCGGTGCTCATTCTAACAACAGGTGGGGCACATTCCTCAATCGGTCTATTATAGCCCGACCGAGCTATAATATATACATAGAAATATATAAATAACAAAAGAATTGGAATATTTTCAAATATTTCCATAATTTCTTAAATGCGCATTTATATATTGATACAGGGATGTACTCAGCATTTGGGGATGAATATTCAGAAGGTATTTTGAACTTTGGAAGAAGCAAACATTTCATAATTTCATTTTTTCATTTTTTTCAAAATTTTAGTTTGATATCACACCTTGAAAGTCAATTAGGGTTTTCTATGAATATTTAAATGCGCATTTAACAAATTATGGAAATATTTGAAAATATTCAAATTCTTTTGTTGTTTATATAGCTCCATGTATCTATTATAGCTCGATAGAGCTATAATAGGCTGATTGAGGCCTGTGCCCAACCTGAACAATACACAATATCCATTGCACCATCCCCCCTTTACCTAGTGATTTTATTTATTTCCAATTTATACTGTTTAATAACTGACCAAATTGAGATTATGTTGATATTTCATTGAGACGACATGCCTAAAAAGGTGCGCTATCAAAGCTGTCAAATGATTCGGTTCAACAACGACAACGCATCTGTCTGATATTGAACAAAACGTTAGATATGCGAAACAACCACTGGGTGAAATGATTTGGTTTCCGGAAACCTGGAAACCTACCGGAAACCTACTGGAATCTGTTTCAACTGTTTTCCAGTGAGTTTCCGGACACCGGAAACTCAAGTCAGTTTCCGATGGGTTTCCGTAAGGGTTTGTATACCGGAAACCTATCGGAAACCTGTGGTTTCCTGTTCCGGAAACCTGATGGAAACTAATAGTTTTCAAAGTAATGTGAATATTACCTAAGACTGAATAACACTGGAACGATATAGAATTTTCAACTGTTAGTCAATACTCTTCCTACTGCAGGAGAAATGTAATGCCAAATGAAGTCAGTAAACACATGTTGACAGTCTCAATATTTCCACGAATGTTTATTCATCTTCTCTACAAACAAAAGAAATGTACTTGATTTGGGACAATACTGTACATACATGTACATGCAAATGTAAAACACGAATAAACAATTGCAGTACATGTGTAGTTCCGACATCCTTGAATAGTGTATACATGAGGCAAATCAATATAAAGGTGTGCATCTGATCTTATGATGAAAAGAACCATATCTTGAAAAGATAACTATCATGCAGACTGTTTGGCTGCCCTTGCATGCCAACAATATGATACATTAAAGAAATATTACATTTGAAAACATAAATAGCAGACTCATGCACTGGAACACATACATGTATACATCAGACCGATGACTGCCCTTGCATGCCAACAATCTGATACATTAAAAAGTATTACATTTACAAACATAATAGCATAAATAGCAGATTCCCACATTGGAACACATACATGTATATATCAGACGATGACTGCCCTTGCAATTGCATGCCAACAATCTGGTACATTAAATAAATATTACATTTACAAACATAATAGCATAAATAGCAGACTCCCACACTGGAACACATACATGTATATATCAGACCGATGACTGCCCTTGCATATCAACAATCTGATACATTAAATTAATTTTACATTTACAAACATCAATATTTGCAGACTCCCACACTGGAACACATACATGTATATATCAGACCGATGACTGCCCTTGCATATCAACAATCTGATACATTAAATTAATTTTACATTTACAAACATCAATATTTGCAGACTCCCACACTGGAACACATGTATATATCAGACTGATGACTGCCCTTGCATGCCAACATTCTGATACATTAATAAAATATTACATTTACAAACATAATAGGATAAGTAGCAGACTCCCACATTGGAACACATACATGTATATATCAGACCGATGACTGCCCTTGCATGCCAACAATCTGATACATTAAAGAAATATTACATTCCCAAAAATATAATAAAAAATAATCGGGTATATTTTTTACAGGTAGTTTGACAACATATTGAAATAGCAGACTGATGGCTGCCATTGCAAACCAGCGATCAAATATAATACAGAAATATAGACCAAATTAAAAACCATATTGAAGATAATCCTTGCAAAGCAACATGTTACAGAAATCTACACACACAGAATTAGAGTTGCTTAGGATTACCAGGAACCTGAGAGACCTACACTATCACAGGTCCAAAGTAATCAAACTAAAATGTGCACTCAGCATGTTATATTCTGTTCACATGTACACATGATTGGGCGTTAGACTTGTTACCAAGTATTTACTATTTCCCACCCACTGATGTTTGTATGCACATCTGCCAATGATGCGCTGAGTTGGCAAGAATGTGGCAGGCCCATCATTCTGAAACTTAGTATCCCACACAGATACTGGGGGTAAATAACCCAAAGTGGTGGGACACTCTTTAAACCATTCAACCACAGCAAGAATATGATTCAGGCATGTATTATTGGGCATCTCAATGGTGTGAATTATGTAATATTTCACCTTAGCTGGCCTACAATTAGCATTTTCAGAAATGATACCCTCATTATTTGCCCACCTAGCATACACCACACTTGCATTACCAGACCTAGTTCCTGTAGCACCATACAAATGATTGCCAATATGAATAGACCTAAGCTTCTTGCAGACATCACTCAAATTTGATTGCAATATACTGTTCCCATACAATTGTTTATACATCTCGTACAAAAACCCTCGTTCTTCTACAGTTAAGAGAATCAACTGATAGCCTGACTGTTTGTATTGCACGATAGAAAGATCTGACCATACTTCTTCTTTCACATCCCTAAGCAGATCACTGGGTGCTGTGAATATGTCAACAATATGTTGTGAATCATATGATAGCTGTTTATCCTTCTCCACACCTATCAGGCGTTCAAAATTATCCTGAAATTCTCCTAAATCTTGACACTTCACATCCCCAACAAAATTTATCATCTGAAACTTACGCATGAGCTGAACTTCCACAGATCTGTTATTTGTGGGAAAATCACCCATTATTCCATTGTACCGTTCAAAACTAAACAGCCAAAACCCATAAATGGAACCATAATTCAGAACTGATTCACGCAGATGACAATGAAGATGCATATTTGGAGTTACAAATGAACTATTATACAAAGATTCAACCTGTTTACAAAATTTCACAAATAAGGTATGAGCAATGTCCAAGTTGTCTTCTGAAATACATGGCTGACACAAATGTTTACATGCTAGTACAAATGTCTGCCATACTTTTAAATGTTCTTCAGGCAACACACCAGACAAGGCATACATAGAATAGATGAGAACCCAATTCTTCCACTCCTGTGCAGTAAACTGACCATAATTTGAACTAATATTACATGGTAACCGGCCTGTATCTGAACTGACATTAAAACTCTTCACCCTATCAGACAATGTGATGAGATCCTGTTTGGTAAGTATTTCCATGTTAATCCAATGAGACAACAATCTCTTTGCTGCACCAAGAAACAAATTATGCATTGGATCAACAACTAGAAATGAACATGGCTCAAAATATTCCAGTTCTAACAGAACTGTGTACCTGTACCCAGACAATTTCTCTGTATTAGTTTTATCTGAAAATGTCTTAGCTAATTCTGCTTCTCTGGAGTATTTGATATGATCTGCCCTACTTCTTGATTGCCAGTTGTGTACATCAAACCCGCCACAAGATCTTGTGTTGTCACCACCTATGAATTTTTTAGAGCAAAATGAGCAGCCTTGTGTAGCTGCATGGCCCAGAAACCCACATAACTTTCGAGCAGCAGGAATATCTGCAGCTGCACACAACAATGCTACTTTGACAATCACAGGTTCTACACAGCCGTAGGGCTTCAGGGGTACACCTCTCCACAAACACTTCAATTCATCAACCATAGGCTTCAAAAATGTATTAAGTGTCTCAGGCTCCTTTTTCAATGCTGGAATAATACCAATAAGGATTACATTCTCAGGTTTAAATCTAATTTCCCTTGGTAAAGTCATAAGTACTAAATACACTACACCAACAGATAAATCTCTACGTCGCTTAAAAGGTTGAAACCAGTCAACATTGATCGTGGCACCATAATGGTACTGCTTATCTAAGAAATCACTTCCATTAACACTTCTGAATCTCTTCCAAATGTGGCCATCAAATACATCTGCAAAATATCCATTTTTAACACTTCTATTTTTCCACTTCTGACATAGTATCTCAAAATTCGGTCTCTGCAAATTTTTTTCCAAAACATTGATAATTCCTTTGTAGCAATACACTTTCAGAGGATAAAACAGAGTCTTTCCGGTTTCCGTCACATGTTCTGTTACTAGCGGTGATCCACATGGTACCTTCTGTCGACATCTTAAGTTACGGCTAGACACAGATTTGCAGGAAAACACAAGATGATCACATACCTTGGCTGCCATCTGGCCATTCACAGTTCTGTAGACTACATTATCATACCTATATAAAGCATAACAGTTGGGACAAACCACAAACTTGGTGAAGTCATCCCTGTCAAAGCCGATATATTTCCTCATCATGAACAATGACACAGGAAATATGGATGCCACAGTAGAACAAAAGGGAGCGTAATTTCCCATGATGCTGAATGTTTGGTGAACAAGTACCAGAAGGTGCTCCAAACATTTATTGCTTAGAAGATGGAGAAAGCACAAGGAGTATAACAGCCAGAATACAATATTCCTTGCCCGTGACAGGGAACTCAGATCATTTCTGACTGGAAGTGGGGCTGTCTCCGATTCAGAAACATCCTGTGACATCTCTTCAAGTGTGGCCTCGTCCCAAATAACATGGTGGTCTGCGAATGCCTCTGTATCACTAAGATCTTCTGACTACAATAAGAAATAGAGTAACGGATTAGGTACACATATAACATTATCAATGCGATGTCAAAACTGAACTTTGACTGAATAGTGAACATTCCAGGATCCAAGAGGTCTATTATAAATTGCTTTCATTCACAGTTCCATCGACCATTTTAGTTTTACCTGATCGCTGTCAGAATGGTGGTTGTCTTGTTGAGGGAGGTCATACTGATAACGTTCTTCCGCAATGTTCTGTGAGGCTCTGTCTGGATAGACATTTTCATCCGCTGCAGTTCCGATTCTCGGTTCACTGGAATAGACTTCAGAGTCTCGTTCTTCTTCGAATTCCTCATCTAAAATGAAAATCATAGAACATTTTGATGGATGGAAAAAACAATGTTTAATTTGTATTAAAGGGATGCATGATAATGTAGGGAATATTAGCATATAAGCTAGAATATGGGGTTAAACATACAACTGACAAAAATTTCAAAAGGATACATGTATGCTTTTTTAGTAAGCTTGTATCTTTTGAGAGAGGAAGAATGAGATAGTGGGATTTGAACAAGCACATCAACCAGTAGAGGTCGTAATATCCAGTCTCGCTGATGGTGGGCCACATTCTTTCTTTCTCAATTCCTGTGACCGTTCCTTTTCTAAAAATTTCTGGTAGTTTTACACCATATCAAATCCCAGTATATCCAGGAAAAATATATAGTACAGTACAGTTACCTGAAGAGTTTAACTGACATCTTCTCTGTCGTACTTCATCAATGTCATCATCAGCAGTGCCTGGCCCATTCACAGGAGCCTTAGATTTCCGAGCATGCCGATATGCTGTTGATCTTGAGACAAACTCTTCACAATGATAACAATAGACCCGATCTGTAAAGGATGAACATGAATTTTAAATCAATCATCAGTAATTTGAAGAAGACCAAGCAACAAGTTATAATTTCAGTACACGAAACCTGTAATGAATAAGTATAATATTTCCTTGCAAATAGGTGTAGAATATTTAGTTGTTTTGTCAGAGAATAACATGAGCTGTCCACTTTAAATGCTAACATTCGACACAACAAACTTATGTACATACTATCAATGTCTGATCGGTCTCTGTCCATAGTCAACGATGTAATAAATTGGCGATCTGGAAACATGCACACGTAACATTCAATCTTCTCTGAAAAGCTGAGATGTATGCTCTGTGTGTTCTGACAAGGGATAGCGCACATTTATATAGTCAGAATAGGAAAGACAAAAATTATGGTCCATGTCCTGGTGTTTCAAACAATTAATATTAAGATACATGTAGCATCCATTTCAAGCTTCAATGAGCCAAAATTAGGAAGTGAAATTCCACTGTGTAATAAAATTGTGTCTAGCACATGTAGCAATGAATACATGTGAATTTCACACCTGAAATATTGTTTTTCTTTAATGCTCAGTTGTTAATTAACACCATTACATTCAATACCCATAGGAGGTAAAGCCCCAAACACAAATTCTGACTACAATAGAGCACTCCACTGATATCCTCGTAATTGTTGGTTTGCTATTTTAATCAAGTTTGGATATCCAAAATGTGAACATTGTTGTCTTAACTGATCATATTAGGTGTATACATATTTCAATTCTTAGCATTTAACCATGCAAGGCCGTGTTGTATCATGAATAATTAAAAAATCTGATTCTACAGACACTCTGCAAATTTGCATGATTCATCCCCCCTCCCCCCCACCTACTTTTAGCCAACTATAGGCCCGCTCTTACAATGCAGTATGTGATACAGATCTGGCTGGAAATACTTGTTCTTTTGACATTTCCACGCACCCACCACCAACTTACATCCCCGTTTAATATTGAGGCCTGTTGGGAGGGGGGGGGGTGTCTCACAAGGCAAAATGAGTGCCCCAATTTTCGGTTCCCTGGAATAATCTGAGGCGTCCATTTCGGCACACCATAAACACACAGAAACCTACAGGAATTGGTCAAGGAAGCTTGCAATCAGAAATTCTGGTTTAAGAATTTCAACGATTCAAGTACAGAAGTACGGTACATGTAGTTTCAGGAATGTGTGTTGTAAATGTAATTTTGGAAATCAGGGATTTATCTCAAGAGGTGGATGAAAGATCAAAATAAAGTAACAGATTTGAAGTATAACAACATATCAGACAGGCTATCGTAAGGGGGATTTATTGCGGGCCTCCAGTTAGGTGAATTTGACTTTATGTTGGGCTACTAGTAAATTCACTCCAGGTGTATTATCCGACACTTTCAGCTCAATTTGACAATGAATTTGGGGTTAGGTTAAGCCCGATTGACATTCCCATCGACTAAAATTATTTACAAAATAGTTTTTTTTTTTTTATTTATTTGTCTTTTTTTATTATCTTCCTCGTGTCGAGATTGACAAGTGGGTGAATTTTCATGGCTCTACCCCAAGCCATAGGGAGGAAGTCACCAAAAGACTGACAAGGGGTTGCAAAATTTGATTAATCAGATTTTCAGGTAGGCCTAGGCCTATGAATGCCAGGGTTCCCTCCAGTTGAATGCTGTGTGGATTTTATCAATTATTTTAGCACGTCTTTTCTGTACAACAACAACATTCATGTCCGGTTCTGATCATGACCTTTTAATCATTGAAACCACAAAAGGTCAATTTTATAGAGCCTACCGCTGATTGCTGCTGTGGTCCTACACATGTAAACCGATTAACTTCGTGACAGTCAGTACTCGTCAGACAGAACGACTGTGTCAACAACACCACAGGAGTCAGCAATCCACTCTCCAGAACGGGGGCGTTTTCCTGGGTGCATCGACCGCGATACATAGAGATGAACAATGTCCGACTACGGGAGAAACTAAGTGAGATATCCCATGATGCTAAGCGCTATTATGTCGCGGCAGCCATTTTGTAGGTAAATATTGTATAAATTAGTGTCTGGAAATGGAAGATTTCATATTGTATTCGCTGCCAACTGGTTCCAAATCATTTACAGATCGCTTATATATATATTCGCCCACTCACCTGATTCTCAATGGCTGACCCTTTGATCGGCGTTGGCGGTAGTCCCCAGTATAGAGCCTTGATGGACAAGCTTCTCCAAGTACAAACGGATATCATCAGTCTGAAACGAGCCAGGGAAGATTCGCCTGGCTACGGCGAAACACCGGTAGCGAAACGACAGCGTTTGGACGTACCTTTTCAATGCCAGGTAAGACAAAGAAAATGCTTCTTTTTTTTTATATTTTTAATTCAAGTAAATATAACCCATTTAACGTACAGAATATTCGAAGATCATCGTAAATTTTACAGAAATT
>JAVTVY010039186.1:0-15717 GCA_036873755.1 Hanleya hanleyi | reverse complement strand
TAGATACACCGAGTAGTCCCGGAAAAAAACGAGTGTAAACGCCCACACGGTCGTAAATTAGCACATGGGTCATGGTACAGTCTGAAGGGTATGAGGTGTTGGGATTGTCATAGAATGCACTCTATTTGAATGTGTATTTTTTGAGGTGGCAATCATCATCGAATATGAAGGACGGTAGAAGGATTGGGTTAGCCCTGAAAAGGGCCTTTAGGTTATTTTTTGGGGGGTGAGGAGGTGGAGATTGGTAAGCATATAGAAGAGGCGATTGACATGGTGAGTCTGATGTTAAATTGAAATGTGCCAGATTAAAAAGTCCCCTTTCGAAGGACTGGGTTGGCCCTGAAAAGGGACGTTAAGTGTTTTTCTTACCCTGTTTTCTCAGGGGGAACTTTCCTATTTGCTCCGGCTGATTGAGAAGTAGCCCCATGGCTGCTGTTGCTGGGGCTCCAGCAGGTGTTGTTGCTGGTGGGCGACTGGCTGGAGTTGTTGCTGTGTCTCCTGGAGCACTGGCTGCGGTTGTTGGTCCTCCAACACGTACTCCAGGGCGTTCAACCAGTCTCGCCCGTCCAAATTGGCCGGCGCTCTGGTGATGAGGTGATGCAAATCGGTCCAGGCTAGTGGAGTCATGTTCGTATTTTCCTGGGTCCATCTCTTGATTTCATCTATCCAATAGGCTTTCACCGCTTTGGCCAATTCTTCTCTCTCTCTCTCCTCTCTTTCATTACTCTCCCCGCACCTTTGCTTGTAGACATCTTTGCTACACGGCTCATGTTTCTCTCAATAGGGTCTTTGCACATGGAAATATTGTCCGCCTGGCTCGGGGTTGATATGCTGAATGTGATGGATATCCATTGGCTGTCTAAAACGCGCGAACCTCATAGATTGGCTCTTCTTCGGGCAAATCTTTTGGTTGAAATAATGGATATTCATTGGTCCAAATGCAGTAGTTGCACCCGGCCCACCATTACGCCAGAATCCTACCAAGCTTTCAATAGGGAATTGTCCCTAGGTTAAATTGAAGTCCCATACAATAACCCAGGATGATATGGATTGGCTGTCGAAGACCGGCTTAGCCCACTCATTGGCTCTTGTTTAGGCTTAGCCATTGGTCCAAAGGGTTGGCTACATCCTTGCTGGGTGAACACCAGAATCCCATTTTTTGCACCGAGGTGAGTATAGCAAAAATCCTAGGTTAAATGAATTCCTAACCGTATAACATTACACCACCGGATGATCACGGACTTTCACGAAGGGTGGGGAGAACGGAAAAAGCTATAACGTGTACGGACACGGGCTAATTATACCAAGAGGACTATTCGTCTTCACATGGAGTAGTATAAAAGCGCATTTCGAGCCCTATTGACCTTGCGAGGCAATGCGCAGCAACTATTGACTCACACGGTGTACAAGTGCATTTCGAGCCCTATTGTCCCTTAACCTGTACTACTCTATATAGACAGACCTCTTTAGCCGTTTCTTTTCACTCACTGTCCACACACACTCACGCGCGCACACACAATCACAAACATACACACGCGCGCATACACAGACAAAACACACACGCCAACACGCACACACACACGCACGCACTCGCCCACTCACCATCGTTAGTACGTCCATGCGTTAAGACGGGGGTTGGGCACGCCTCATGGGCCATTTGGAACAAGCATGGGCCATCTCGATCTCAAACACCATCGTTCACACCCCTGAAATGCCTAATTTGGATACTACTCCTACTGATGACACCCCACACGGTCCATTTGGACCACGGATGGTCCTTCGATAACTCACAAACGAACCCCTAAAATGCCTGCTTTCTATACTACGGCCAGATTGCGCATGCACAGAATGACGAAACCGAATTAGACACCAGTCTAGTCGGATGGTCCCACACGAATGCCTCACGATGACACCTCATACGGCCCAATCGGATGGTCCGTCAGACCTCAGAACGTCCATTCCAATACTCCCTTTCTACTGCGTATGCGCAGAATGACGTCAGTACCACCCCATATCCCTCCAGTTGGACTCTCCCCCACGAGTGCTTCACGATGACATCTCACACGATCCAATTGGACCTGTAGGGGTCCACCAAGACCCCAAAACGTACACCTCCATCTACCTGCCTAATGCGCATGCGTCATCAGCACTTTTAAAAAAAATTCAACGCAAGCCTCGAGACCCCTCCCATCATGTTCTACAGCTCGAGACGACGAAAACAAGGGACCACACCCTATACCGCAAATGCCCATGCGTGGGTTTCCCATTAGGTTAACGAACGGTCCATCTCTACCTCAACCACCTTCCTTCACACCCCTAAAATGCCCACTTTGGCTACTACTCCTACAGATGATGTGTACATGCCTCAAGTCGTGATCTATACCACGAAAAGTTCACGTTGACACCTCACATGACGCATTCGGACCAAGTATGGTCCATCTCTACCTCAAATACTTCCCACGCACCCCCAAAATGACCACTTTACTGACTACACCCCAACTGCGCAAGCGCAGATTGGCACGACTTCAATAAAAAGCACGCCAGTCTGACTCTACCTCACGAAAGCTTCACTAGGATACTTCAACCGGGTCATTTGGACCAAACATGGTCCATCTCTACCCCAAACACCTTCCTTCACACCCCCAAAATGCCCACTTTGGCTACTACTCTTACGGATGACATCATCAATAACGTCACAGGTGACGTGGACATCCCTCAAGTCGTAGTCTATACCACGAAAGCCACAACACCTCACACGACTTATTCAGACCAAGAATGGTCCATCTCTACCTCAAACACACCCACACGCACGCTCAATACGCCCGCTTTCGCTTCTAGTCGTACTGTTAAAGTCAACCATGACGTCACAGATGACGTAAGCATCCCCAAGTCGTGGTGTACACCACGAGAGCTTCAAGATGACACCCAAAATGGTCCATTTGGACCACGGATGGTCTCCCAATCACTCACAAACAAACCCCTAAAATTCCTGGTTTCTATATTGCGGCGAGACTGCGCATGCGCAGAATGATGAAAGCGGACTAGACACAGTCCAATCCGACGCTACCTCAAGAGAACTTCAACATAAGGCCTCATATTGACCAACCGGCTCGACATAAAACAAACGTCCCTTCCAATGCCCTTCTCCCACAATTTTCTGTCTGCGCATGCGCAGAATGACGACAGTTCCACCCCATTCATATCCAGTTGGACGCTCCCTCACGAGTGATTCACAATGAGACCTCACGCGGCCCAATCGGACCATTAGGGGTCCACCTAGATTCCAAAACGTTCACCCCAGCGCTACTTGCCCAGTGCGCATGCGCAGTCACTTAACAAAAAATTAACGCATGACCTCGAGACCACTCCCATCTTATTCTACAGCTCGAGATGAAGAAAACAAGGGGCCACATCTCATACGGCAAATGTTCATGCGTAGGTTTCTCATTAGGTTAAACATTATCCACTGTCTCGGAATGGGCCTAGCATGGCCAACCCAGACCTCCGTGAACTTTTCAGCGAAATTCAACCCATGGTCTAGAGACCCCTCCCACCGTGTTCTTCATCGCGAGACAAAGAAATAACCAATCAATTACAACACATATAAGGGAAGTGGGAAGAGGTGCCGACATACTGACTGCGTCACATGACTTCACAGAATAGTCTTCTGGTTAACCACATACCAAGAATCTAACGATTCGTGATATGTGTTGTATCTCAAGTACGCTTTTATTGTACTTGTTCATGTGGCAACTTCGATGATATGACCACACGGCCCCTAGCACCGGCATAAGCGGTATTAGATACAAATCTAGAGAGCTATGATGGAAATGATCTGACAACCCGTATACTGGTAATTGGTGAGCACCACTACTATCCACGCCTTAACGCCCGTCTCAACACCATACCACCTTATTTTAACGCCCTATCGCGCATAGCCCGGTCAATCGGCGGGCAGGGGAAGTAACCAATCAGTGCAGCCAAAGTGCATTCACGGCGTACACGCCATGTAACAAGAAGTAGCACTACACTACATAGGACTCGTTATGGCCATCATAATCAACGTTGGTCAAGATTGGCGAGTGGTCTAAGCCACCAGTCTTAAGTGCTGGTCCAGATATGTAGAACGTGTAATCGAATCCGACTCCTGACACGCACCTTTTTCGTTGTTCTTCAACATGTTGTAAAACCATTGTACAAATATAGCACTATATATGATTCCTTATGACCACGATAGCCAGCGTTGTTCAGGATGGCCGAGTGGTCCAAGGCGCAAGTCTCAAGATCTATGAAATTGACTTCTCCGGGGTATGGGTATACTGGTCTGCACATGCGGGCGTGGATTCGATATCTCCGGTTACATTAAAGCGATATCTCTGGTTACATGATCTATCCCTGCGAAAGCATGGTACCCTTGAATTTTGACTGTCCACAAATCATGGGACCCCGCCCTCTCTTAAACTGAGACTTCTGAATTTAGTATTTTTTAGTAACACATTTCTCGGCTTTGAGAAAGTCCGACTTAAACAGGAAGTACTCTCAAACGAACATAAAAAAAACTTTCACTGGTTAGATTTTCATCCTGCAAAATTTGACTTTTTCGAACCCATTTTTGGATAACATTTTTAAGGAGTAATACATAGCATCTGAATTTTAAAAAAATTGTGAAATTAAAACCTGACCAATCAATGACCATTGCGGTCACTGGCTGCATCAATGATATAAGTGACGAAAAGATAGCCCATAAGAAGGCATTCAGCTTGCCCATATCAGAGACAGAACAGTGAATCTCCATGGTGTCTGTAGAAGAAGACTTGGGGAATGATTTGCACCAAAGAACACCTGGTAGTTTTGAAGCTTTCACAGCACTGTTGAATCTGCTTCTCCCTTTTATCTGCTGTACGTTAAGCAGACGATGAATGTTGAACTTGAGCGGGTGGTTGGGTGGGTTCAGGTTCCTGTTACTTCAATGCATTTTGATGAGAAGCAACAGGAACTTGATAATGTGATGTCTAGCACTGTAATATCACTTGTCTTTATTGCACCATGTACTCTCTTAAAAAGTTGAGTGAAATTTCACTCAAGTAAGAGTCGAAATTGATCCCACTCAATACTTGAGTGAGATTTTCACACGAGTTACTTTTCACTCAACTTGAGTTAAATGCACTCAACTTGCTGGTGGACGTTTCGTCCCCGAGGCCCGCTCCCTGTACAGACCTTTTGGTCTTTGATAGCCTATATGTTGGCATTTGTGGGAACTTGATGCTGGGTCGACATCGGACCTTACAGACTAGTCGTTTGTGTTAAATGCCGTCATTTACATCTGACGACGGTACAGCTCACCAATCTCCAATGTACGAGTTGTCACAGCGAATGTGTCAGGGCATTTCCATCATAGCTCTCTAGATTTGTATCTAATACCGCTTATGCCGGTGCTAGGGGCCTTGTGGTCATATCATCCAAGTTGCCACATGAACCGGTACAATGAAAGCGTACCTGAGATACAACACATATCACGAATCGTTAGATTCTTGGTATGTGCTTCAGAATAGGTTAACTAGAAGACTATTCGGTGAAGTCATGTGACGCAGTCAGTATTATAATTCCCTTATATGTGTTGTAATTCACTCAAACATACGAGTGGAAATTGGTCCCCACTCAAGTTGAGTGAACTTGAGTGGTTTTAACTCAAGTTGAGTGAAAAGTAACTCAAGTTTGAGTTAACAGGTACATTTCACTCAAACTTGAGTGAAACAGTTCACTCAAGTTTTTTTAGAGAGTAAGCGTCCTGTCTGTGTCTTGTGCGCTGTCCTCGGTGTTTTATAGGGTGGATGGAGGATATTTGGTTCCATGCTGCTTCAGAGATTTCTTCCCTGAAGTAGCAGGAACACAACTGAGCTGGGTGGTGCTTTGTTGGTTCGTCGTGATATAGCTGAAAAATTGTTGAAAGCGATGTTAAATGCTATTCACTCACTCACTCACTGTTGAACTTGATTGTAGCGAAATGATCGAACGATGTGATTGCATAAAATCACCGATTTACAGATCCAACTCCGCAACCGAGGTATTGATTGATTGATTGTATTCATGGGCATGCTTTCGAGTGTGAATGATCTAACCACGGTAAACGGCATTTTGCTGATAATTTCGAGCATCTATTAAAAATAACCCCTGGCTGTTTGGGTACTTGTTCCTACGAAGTAGGCTACAGATTGCAAATTGTCCGGTAATGAGTCAGTCAGTCCATCCGAATCCTTTCGCCGGCAAAATAAGGAGAACCGTTGGCATTAGAACCTTGATTTTTGGCAAGAAGGTGCATTAGTTCTGAGCTGACCTACTTTCGATGATGATTTTTGATGAAAATCACTGGTGATTCTGACTTGCAGTGCCGATCTTAATATAGGCAGAATCTCAACTGGGGGTGGGGATTTCCAAGAGTTCAATTCGCGTCGGAGTCCTAATACCTGCCCTACTTCGTAGGTCCTGTGACGTTAGTCACACTGCTCATGTTTAACAGATCCCTTACAAAAAGGCAGACCCGTCATTTAAGACAACTTCAATCGGCAACACTTTGCGTGCAATATACTTGGCCCATTTCACTCCTTGGTTGGATGGTTCCCCACATGTAGTCACCTATTGTATGAGTCGTACATGACGGATTTGCCCACAAAAACCTCCATTTGACTGGAAACTTGTTTTGGTGGTTCCACACAATGATTTTTTTTCTGGCAAGTTAATGTGCACTCTTCCCAATGTGCGAGTGGAGCGACATGGGTATTTTCTTCGATGGAGCATTCATCGTTTGGACATAATTCAATGTTAAATCACCGCTTTGGGCAAAACCAAACTGTTAGTTCTGCTAAAAACCCCAACATTGACCCTTTATTGTCGTTAAAAAGCTCTGTTCTATACACGTGGTTTGTTTGGTGTAGTTTGTGCACGGCCACATCAAACTTATTGCGATATTTGTCCACGAGAAATTTAGGCAGTGATTCAAAATCTATATTTGTGTCCTGATTTTGGGAACTACGAGATAGTAATAAATATGAATAACTTGAACTGGCAGACCAGAAGATGAATTTATTCATTCTTGGTAATTTTGCCTTCTCTACTCAACAGAGATAGAAATCAACAAATTTACGAAATTTTTCACCAGGACATGGGACGCCATTTAAAAATAAGTAAAAAGGAATCAATTCATGAATACTTCAATATCACGAGGAATAGTTTAATATCATATTGTGTACAACAAAGCATTCTAAGCTGATACCTTCATGTACTCGCAACATATTCTTTGCTGATACCTGCGCGATCTCGCAACATGTTCTTAACTGATACCTGCGTGTACTCCCAACACATTCTGAACTGAGTACTACCTGCGTACTTAAGCCCGGCGCACACGAGAGCTATCAGCTGAGCTAACGGCCTCAATTGTCTGTCAGCTCAGGGGCTAGCTCTCTTATGGTTTCAGCGCACACAGTGAGCAGAAGATTCATGGAATTGATTTTATTTCAGGATCATGTGATCTTTCATGTGACCGGGCTCGCGTAAAAATGGCCATTTTGAACAGCCGTACGTATAAATCACGTGAAAATAAGATGCGTTTCATTGGCCGGTCGAATAAAACGGCTAAGCTGTTAGCTTTCATTCGCCGTACACGCGAGGCGAAATTATCAAACAAGAGCTAGCCCGTGAGCTAACAGGCAATTGAAGCCATTAGCTCAGCTGATAGCTCTCGTGTGCGCCGGGCTTTATAACACAACATTCTCAGCTGAGTGCTATCTGTGTATACTCACAACATATTCTTAGCTGAATACTACCTGTGTCTACCCACAGAATATTTTCAACTGATAATTGCGTATGCTCGTAACACATTCTCAGCTGAGTACTACCTGCCGTGCTCGCACCACAACGTTCCGAGCTTATAGTATTAGCCTAAACTGACAATCTCAGCTGAATACTTCAGCGAATAAACCCGCAGCACAACATTCCTTATCTGAGCACTGCATGCGTTGCCAACAGCGGCTAGACTGACGCCAGTATAGTAAATAACATCCCCACATGGTTCGATCATTGCGCGGTGTCGGTTCGCTTGTTGGTGGTGGATATTTTCCTTGGCAGACATGTAAGCAATATGTCTAGATGCATTCATATGTTTGATAACTGTTACATGAAATATCTATCTTCAAAAATAAGCAAGTTTACAGTCGTTGTATCAGGTTTTGAGACCATGGATCGGAACCTTGTTTGAGTGACATTCTTTCAAAATACAACCCACTCCAATTGGTTACTTTGATTCAGTCTTTGAACTACTTCTTTAAAAAATCTGTTCTTTCATTTCGACTGGTAAATCTCAACCATAATTCAAATGTCCGTTGAATGCTAACCAGTGACTCCAGTGGTCAGCACATGTTCGCGGACGTACTGGTCCCAACTGAGCATCGCAAACATGAGCTTGTTAAGTCACTAAATATTGATGTGGAAAAATCGAGAGTGAGGAAAGACTTGTTTATGGTTTGGAACGCATTCTATAATAACATTACTAGTCCATGTCTGTTGTTCCGAAATCACAATCGAACTATTTGAGGACTGCGGAGCAGGAAATTTGTGAATCTAACCTATTTAATATGTTAGTTTGCCCCAACTAAAAGTGACACTGAAACTTGGTAACCTTCAGGAATGTTCTTTGAATGATTCCGTTTGAACAACACCTATAAATCATGGAACACCACCGGGGGAAAAAACATACTCTCTTGTCCGCTTCAATGAAAACTGTTCCTTCATTTCTCACTTGGGACGGTGGCATAACCCATTGTGTGAGCCAATCAACTAGTGACCTACATGTTGTACAACGATATCTATCAACCAGACATTAGAAGCAGAAGTCGGTAAGATTCATTGTGTGAGCCGATCAGGTAGTTAACAGAAACTATATCCTTCAAAGCAGTCCTCGACCTTAGTTGTACATTTGGAAGCTTGCTTATGTAATTCAGTATCCAGCCTTTTATGGTACTGTTGGCTTGACTTGGTAAAATTTGGTTTTACGATGCTGAAAAAGTCAAAATTCGAAACATTGTTTAGCCATTGTGTTTTTCATTAAAATTAAGTTCTCTTTAAATGTTTCCCTCTTCTTATATTTCTGTTCTGTTAAATGCGGAAGATGAATCGCCTTAACGCCCTATCGCGCATGGCCCGGTCAATCGGCTGGGGAAGTAACCAATCAGTGCAGCCAAAGTGCATTCACGGCGTACACACCATGTAACAAGAAATAGCACTACACTGCATATGACTCGTTATGGCCATCATAATCAACGTTGGTCAGGATTGGCGAGTGGTCTAAGCCACCAGTCTTAAGTGCTGGTCCAGATATGTAGAACGTGTAATCGAGTCCGACTCCTGACACGCACCTTTTTCGTTGTTCTTCAACATGTTGTAAAACCATTGTACAAATATAGCACTATATATGATTCCTTATGACCACGATAACCAGCGTTGTTCAGGATGGCCGAGTGGTCCAGGGCGCAAGTCTCAAGATCTATGAAATTGACTTCTCCGGGGTATAGGTATACTGGTCTGCACATGCGGGCGTGGATTCGAATCCCACTTCTGAAACGCACCATTTTACTGGTCACATAGTCATAGAAATGAGAATGTTATTGTTGTTGAGATAGTGTACTGTCAATTCCGTTTAAGTAAAATTCAAGGGAAGTAATCCAGTTTAGAAGTACAGAAAGCAGACACTATCAGAGCTATTATGGAGCGTGTCATCTTGAAGCTCTCGTAGTGTAGACCACGACTTGGGTGATTTCCATGTCATCTGCGACGTCATTGGTGACGTCATCAGTACGAGTGGTAGCGAAATTGATTATTCCACCAATACATATGGACTGATGAGGGACACGATTTGGTGGTGGTGATGGTGGTGGTGGTACTAGTGGTGTGTGGTGGTGGTAGTAGTGGTGTGGTGATTATAGTAGTGGTGGTGGTGGTGGCGATGTCTGCACATACAGGGATTAACTCTTGTCTCTAATCAGACCAATATGTATTGGTCGACTAATCAAAATTTCTCTACCACTCGTACAGAAGACATCACCAATGGCGTCGCAGATGTCATAGGAATCCCTTAAGTCGTGGTCTACACCACGAGAGCTTCAAGTTGACACCCTACACTCCATATTAACCCTGATAATTTCTGCTTTCTGTAGTACTAAACTGGATTACTTCCCTTGACTTTTACTTAACCGGAATTGAGAGACTACACTATCTCAATAACCACAACAACATTCTCATTTCTATGACTCCGTGCGACCAGTAACATTGTGCGTATCAGGAGTGGGATTCGAACCCACGCCCGCATGTGCAGACCACTATACCCATATACCGAGGAAGACAACTGCATAGATCTTGAGATTGGCCCCTTAGATCACTCTGCCATCCTGACCAACGCTGGTTATCGTGGTCATAATGATTCATATATATTGCTATATTTGCACAATGGTTTTACAACATGGCGAAGAATAACGAAAAAGGTGCGTGTCTGGCGTGGGATTCGAACCCATGTCCTACATATGTGGGCCTGCACTTAAGACTGGTGCCTCAGACCACTCGCCTATCCTGACCAATGTTGATTATGGTTGACACAATGAGCCATATGTAGTGCTACGTAACAGTTATCGCCTGAGACAGAGGGGTTCATGCAGAATGAACACTCACACCAGTCCGATTTGAATACCGAGGTCGCGAAGCGACCGAGGTATTTAAATCGGACTGGTGTGAGTGTTCATTCTGCATGTACCCCGATGTCGAAGGCGATAAATAACTTACACAGTGGCCGTATTGTGTAACACATCATGGTTGTTTGAGGACAAACAACACATTTGCATACGAAACATAACTTCCACAACTCGTTTGACTGGTCCGTAACTCTCACGTTATCGTTATAAAGATTTGTAACAAAAATATATATGTAATTGATATATATACGTGTCACAATCTACATTACGTGAAATGCATATGAAGCAAAATATGCAGACATACAAATTACATATCCCTATGTCCATGCGCATGATCTCATACTAGGCTTATAATTAAGGGAATGTCTGACAGAAATTCACGTTTACCGGTACACATTTGACTTGTACCCACACATATACGTACGGCAGAAAATTGATGCGTTACGACATTCAGACGCGTCATATTTTGACTGCTTAGTCTGCAATCAACGCTCAGCAGGCGACAACCAAAGATTAGACCAATATTTGAGGCAGTCGCTGTTTTAATGTATGTATCAGAAGGCGTATAGTGTAACGCTCACAAAAAGAAATTGTGACTGGATTCAGTGAAACTACAGCAAGAATGCACGATCGCGACGACGCTGGTGTCACTCGACAAGAAGGTATGTGACTGGCAGCAAAATAAACCAAAGTGTGAAATTTTCATGGCGTATTTCCATGCAGATCCTACAACGATACATGTAGCTTGTCACTCCAATAATGGAAAGTAATTCTGTATTTGACTGACATTTATCAAAGCTGAATTGTGATTTAGTGGTGCTCAATTGAGCCATCTTCGCATATCCAAGTCGAACACCACACGTGACGGAACGCTAGTGTAGCATTTAACTTGAAATGTGAAGATGAATTGAGCTTGTGTTTCTTGAAATTTCACTTGAAAGTTCGATATCAAAATGCTTTTGTATCATTTTCATACGAGTTATCTCCCGTCGCACACTTCAAAGGACATTGTTCGTTCTTTCAATGATTAATCTTAAAATGTTTGATAAATCACTTGACCACCGGGTACGGGTTAATAAATTACTTTAACACTCACTTACTTATTTCTACATGAACACCTGCTAATTCCTGAAGGCGACCAGGCGATTCACGTAGACGAATGCCCATGCCAGACAAAGAAGTCAGTGTGTCTCTTGAAACTAGGGAGGTGTTCATGTCAAATATCACCCCGGATTTGATCGGCATGAACACCGGTTCTTGCTACTTGAATTACAAGCGTCTAATCCGTCATTCATAATCCAGGCGTCGTCCATTAGAGAATATCCGCGTCCATAATCCAAAGACCTATTCCATTTTCCACATAACAGTATTAGCACCAAATTCAAAAAGACAATCATAGTATACATAAACATAGGCTTGTTTCCTGCAAGAGAGAAGCGGTCAACAGTTTCAATGATGCCGGCAAGACATCATGATGTTCCAAAATATCAAATCCGTATCGCTGATCAGTATTCTTAATCCATAATATTCGTTATAGAGTCGTCATCTAAAAATGATGTACCTCAGTCACGCTTTGATTGTGACTGTTCATATGAGTACCATGAGGATCTTGGAAGTACATGGGTTCATACGGCCCCTAGCCCCGGGTTAAGCGGAATTAGACACAAGTTACGAAACGTAGCGCCATAGATCTTGCACGCTACGTTCGTATTTTGCTATCAGCATGCGATATGTATCGCCAAATTTGAGAAACTTTGAGTGGAGGCGCTTGGTGGACACCGGGGCACAATTGAAACCCATTGTGCGCCGTGTCATTACGGCAAAAGAAAAACCCCGGTTACACAATAGAGTCAGTGTGTAAATTTAGTTACATGCTTTTACATGCCGCGATGTGTACGCCGTGAATGCACTTATGGCTGCGCTGATTGGTTACAGCCTCAGCTCGCCGATTGACTCGTCTATGCGCGTTAGGGCGTTAGGAAGGGCATTACGGCGTTAAGATAAGGCGTTATGGCGTTGGGACGGGATTTAAGGTGTACTGATAGGGCGTTAAGGCGTAACAAGGGGTGTTGGCGGGCATCGCTGCATTTCGATGAATTAGTGACAATTCCATGGAATATGTGGAAAATTAGAGCCTCTGAGCTATTTCACCACGGCGTCGAAGCGTTAAGCTTGGCATTGGCGGGCGTTGCTACAAGATGACATCGCACACGACGCATTCGGACCACTGATGGTCCATCTCTACCCCAAACAGCTTCCGTCACATCCCAAAATGCTCACTTTGGCCACTACTCCTACTAATGGCGTCACTATTGACGTCACAGGTGACATGGACATTCTTCAAATCGTGCTCTACACCACGACACGTCGCACGACACCCAACGCACCCGCAAAATTGCTGCTTTCTCTTCTACGGCCAGACTCCGCATGCGCAGAATGATGAAGCCGGACGATATCTCCGGTTACATGAAAGCGATATCTCTGGTTACATGATCTATCCCTGCGAAAGCATGGTACCCTTGAATTTTGTCTGTCCACAAATCATGGGACCCCGCCCTCTCTTAAACTGAGCCTTCTCCTTCCTCATTCACCTATTTTCCGGAAGCTCTCCTCGTGCTATACTCCATAAATTTCAATTTACAGTTTCAAAATTACATTTTCATCTTAAAAAAAGATTTTTAAAGCTTAGAATTAAAGGCTTTTATTTAAATTGAAATATAAATTTGCAATATACATTTACAAATTTCAACTTCAACTGAATTAATTTCAATTCAAAAATTCTTAAATTTAAGTATTCTCAAATTTCGAACGGAATTTCCAAATTATATATTAAACTGTGAAATATTTGTCCCAATAATTATATTCATACATCACTTTGCGTTCCAATTGAAGACCGCCAAGCATTGTGAGCAATAATTCTAGCTACATATAGTTCTGTTACCTCGACGAATTGCTCTTGTGCAGTGCTGCAACCTCAATCGAATGTTTTATTATTTATATTCTAAAATTTAAAGATTAAGTTCAAAGAAGACTTCTGAATTTAGTATTTTTTAGTAACACATTTCTCGGCTTTGAGAAAGTCCGACTTAAATAGGAAGTACTCTCGAACGAACATAAAAAAAAATTCACCTTATTATATTCAACTGGTTAGATTTTCATCCTGCAAAATTTGACTTTTTCGAACCCATTTTTGGATAACATTTTTAATGAGTAATACATAGTATCTGAATTAAAAAAAAATGGTGAAATTAAAACCTGACCAATCAATGACCATTGCGGTCACTGGCTGCATCAATGATATAAGTGACGAAAACATAGCCCATAAGAAGGCATTCAGCTTGCCCATATCAGAGACAGAACAGTGAAGCTCCAGGGTGTCTGTAGAAGAAGACTTGGGGAATGATTTGCACCAAAGAACACCTGGTAGTTTTGAAGCTTTGAGCATCGAGTCTTCACAGCACTGTTGAATCTGCTTCTCCCTTTTATCTGCTGTACGTTAAGCAGACGATGAATGTTGAACTTGAGCGGGTGGTTGGATGGGTTCAGGTTCCTGTTACTTCAATGCATTTTGCTGAGAAGCAACAGGAACTTGATAATGTGATGTCTAGCACTGTAATATAACTTGTCTTTATTGCACCATGTAAAAAGTTGAGTGAAATTTCACTCAAGTAAGAGTCGAAATTGATCCCACTCAATACTTGAGTGAGATTTTCACACGAGTTACTTTTCACTCAACTTGAGTTAAATGCACTCAACTTGCTGGTGGACGTTTCGTCCCCGAGGCCCGCCCCCTGTACAGACCTTTTGGTCTTTGATAGCCTATATGTTGGCATTTGTGGGAACTTGATGCTGGGTCGACATCGGGCCTTACAGACTAGTCGTTTGTGTTAAATGCCGCCATTTACATCTGACGACGATATAGCTCACCAATCTCCAATGTACGAGTTGTCACAGCGAATGTGTCAGGGCATTTCCATCATAGCTCTCTAGATTTGTATCTAATACCGCTTATGCCGGTGCTAGGGGCCTTGTGGTCATATCATCCAAGTTGCCACATGAACCGGTACAATGAAAGCGTACCTGAGATACAACACATATCACGAATCGTTAGATTCTTGGTATGTGCTTCAGAATAGGTTAACTAGAAGACTATTCGGTGAAGTCATGTGACGCAGTCAGTATTATAATTCCCTTATATGTGTTGTAATTCACTCAAACATACGAGTGGAAATTGGTCCCCACTCAAGTTGAGTGAACTTGAGTGGTTTTAACTCAAGTTGAGTGAAAAGTAACTCAAGTTTGAGTTAACAGGTACATTTCACTCAAACTTGAGTGAAACAGTTCACTCAAGTTTTTTTAGAGAGTAAGCGTCCTGTCTGTGTCTTGTGCGCTGTCCTCGGTGTTTTATAGGGTGGATGGAGGATATTTGGTTCCATGCTGCTTCAGAGATTTCTTCCCTGAAGTAGCAGGAACACAACTGAGCTGGGTGGTGCTTTGTTGGTTCGTCGTGATATAGCTGAAAAATTGTTGAAAGCGATGTTAAATGCTATTCACTCACTCACTCACTGTTGAACTTGATTGTAGCGAAATGATCGAACGATGTGATTGCATAAAATCACCGATTTACAGATCCAACTCCGCAACCGAGGTATTGATTGATTGATTGTATTCATGGGCATGCTTTCGAGTGTGAATGATCTAACCACGGTAAACGGCATTTTGCTGATAATTTCGAGCATCTATTAAAAATAACCCCTGGCTGTTTGGGTACTTGTTCCTACGAAGTAGGCTACAGATTGCAAATTGTCCGGTAATGAGTCAGTCAGTCCATCCGAATCCTTTCGCCGGCAAAATAAGGAGAACCGTTGGCATTAGAACCTTGATTTTTGGCAAGAAGGTGCATTAGTTCTGAGCTGACCTACTTTCGATGATGATTTTTGATGAAAATCACTGGTGATTCTGACTTGCAGTGCCGATCTTAATA
>JAVTVY010039185.1:0-16021 GCA_036873755.1 Hanleya hanleyi | reverse complement strand
TCCACTATCCACTTGGTGTTGGGGCGTTGATGTTGGGCCCATTCCAAGGATCCACGGTGGCCAGGTTCTCCAGCATCGTCTCTAGCGACGCCCGGTTAATGATGGTAAACGGTTGGTCAAATACCCGGATGTTACTGCTCGGGTAAAAGTATCGGACTTGGTCTGTCTTCTTATGCTGCAGCACATAACCAAACGCCAGATTCAATTTGAAGGACGTAGCTTGGTCATTGAAGATGGCTTCCACGTAGTTACGTAGACGGGTGAGGCCAGTCAGCCGGAAATTGTAGATATCTTGAATAGGGCGATGACGGAGGAAACAGTGCCGTATCATGGGCCAATGGCACCGATAGATGTCACTCACTGGATGGGCGTCCTGTAAGAGATCGCTAGGAACATTATGGCTCGTTCAGAAAATGTTCGATGTTGTCAGGCGTATGACTCGAAACCGTAACGGTGGGGTCCGGCTGGATATCCAGGCCTTGAACTGTGGGTATAGACGCTCTCCTTCATCGCATCACCAGTGGTATCGCCCCCGCCAATCTTCAGGTCTCGACCTTCCGCGCTCCTCTTCAGTAGGAAGTTGTCGCACATGCCATGGTACCGGGGCATGAATCAACCGTTGGTGTCGCAGCAACTGACTGGGTCGTTTGAAGAGTTGACCACAACCGTTACATTGTTCCGTCGCGCCCTCGTGGAATGAGCGTTCGTGGCGCAGTAAATGATCCTCCTGATTGAATGACCGTGCGCAGGTTGTACAAGCATACCGAGCATCGTTGTGGGTGGAGGCCTCGTGGCGTCGTAAATTATCTAGACGAGTAAACAGCTTCTGGCAAGTTGTGCAAGTGAACATCTTGGTGGTTGACAGAGTGTCTGATGAAACGTCCAGGCCGCTTCCCTTTTATAGCACGCTAGCTGGTGATCTATTTTTAGCACACTCAGTTCAACTATCCCCAAGTCGAGGGCCGAGCTGTGACATCTTCGGTAACATCCGTGTATCTTCGGTCACCTCCGTACCGTCAACGATCAACATGTAGACATATAGAGTATGTACGGCATGTTATGGTATTCATCAGTGCATGAGTGACGCATTCAGCCGATGGGAGTGGTCGGTCAGCTTGGTAACGAAAAACGTAACATTGGTCACACTCTCCACCGTCCACTTGGTGTTGGGGCGTTGTTGTTGGGCCCATTCCAAGGGATCCACGGTGTCCAGTTTCTCCAGCATCGTCTCTAGCGACACTCGGTTAATGATGGTAAACGGTTGGTCAAATACCAGGATGTTACTGCTCGGGTAAAAATATCGGACTTGGACTGTCTCTTTATGCTGCAGCACATAACCAAACGCCAGATTCAATTTGAAGGCCGTAGTTTGATCTTTGAAAATGGCTTCTACGTAGCTACGTAGACGGGCGAGGTCGGTCAGTCGGAAATTGTAGATATCTTGAATAGGGCGATGACGGTAGAAACAGTGCCGGATCATGGCCAATGGCGCCGATAAATGTCACTCACTGGATGGTCTTCGTGTAACAGATCGCTGGGAACATTTATGGCTTCGTCCACGAAGTGTACTTTGCCCTCCACGTCGTACAAAAATCTGGCCCAAGGTCTTGTCGTCGGAATTTGACTGTTGAATTAGGGCGACATCATCATCGGCCCTCGTGCGATGGGTGGGAGTTCCCTCTGTTTCGATATTGATGCCTACGGGCTCTTCTATCTGCAAACGTGGCTGCGGAACAGAGTGTCGTGTGCGTTGGTGTCGCAGCAACTGACTGGTCAGTTTGAAAAGCCGACCACATTCTTCGCATGGACGCTTGGGTACTTCATGGCGTGCACGTGTGTGGCGCTGCAAATGATCCGGGCGCTGAAACGACAGTGTACATATCGTACAGCTATACCGGGCGGTTCCTTCGTGCTTGGTAGCCTCATGGCGGCGCAAGTCGTGCAGACGAGTGAATGATTTCGAGCACGTAGTACAAGTGAACATCTTGGTGGTTGACAGAGTGTCTGATGAAACGGCCAGACCGCTTCCCTTCTTCTGTTTGGTGTACGTCGCTAAAGGTGACCGGAACTGACCTTTGACCCCGGCGCGCAAAGGTTTCCACCGCACCGCGGTGGAAACCTTTACACTGCGCGCGCCGGGGTCAAAGGTCAGTTCCGGTCACCTTTAGCGACGTACACCAAACAGAAGCGAGTATTTAAAATCCGTCACAGAGCTCTCGTCCAATCAGAAGCGAGTATTTTGACCCAGTGCATTATGGGACATATCCAAGATGGCGGTTCCAAAATGGCGGATCCAACATGGCGGCTCCAAAATGGCGGCGTATGAGCGCTTCTGGACATGGACCTGATAGAAGTCCGGAATGGTGGAACATTCGTAAACATTCGGGCACTTTTACATCCGGGGACTTTTACATCCGAAGAGACACGGAAGTGCCCGAACATGATATCAGCTAGCGTGCTATAAAGGGGAAGCGGTCTGGCCGTTTCATCAGATACTCTGTCAACCACCAAGATGTTCACTTGTACTACGTGCTCGAAATCATTCACTCGTCTGCACGACTTGCGCCGCCATGAGGCTACCAAGCACGAAGGAACCGCCCGGTATAAGTGTACGATATGTATACTGTCGTTTCAGCGCCCGGATCATTTACAGCGCCACACACGTGCATGGCATCCATGCAGCGTGATCGGCGCGACCGATCATTTGCCTTCCTCACGGCCACTGCGGCTCGGCCCGTAGGCATCAGCATCTATTACCCGTCTGGCATTGATGTCGCCCTAATTCAACAGTCAAATTCCGACGACAAGACCTTGGGCCAGATTTTGTACGACGTGGAGGGCAAAGTACACCTCGTGGACGAAGCCATAAATGTTCCCAGCGATCTGTTACACGAAGACCATCCAGTGAGTGACATTTATCGGCGCCATTGGCCCATGATCCGGCACTGTTTCTACCGTCATCGCCCTATTCAAGATATCTACAATTTCCGACTGACCGAACTCGCCCGTCTACGTAGCTACGTAGAAGCCATCTTCAAAGATCAAACTACGGCCTTCAAATTGAATCTGGCGTTTGGTTATGTGCTGCAGCATAAAGAGACAGTCCAAGTCCGATATTTTTACCCGAGCAGTAACATCCGGGCATTTGACCAACCGTTTACCATCATTAACCGAGTGTCGCTAGAGACGATGCTGGAGAAACTGGACACCGTGGATCCCTTCGAATGGGCCCAACAACAACGCCCCAACACCAAGTGGACAGTGGAGAGTGTGACCAATGTTACGTTTTTCGTTACCAAGCTGACCGACCACTCCCATCGGCTGAATGCGTCACTCATGCACTGATGAATACCATAACATGCCGTACATACTCTATATGTCTACAGGTTGATCGTTGACGGTACGGAGGTGACCGAAGAGACACGGATGTTACCGAAGATGTCACGGCTCGGCCCTCGACTTGGGATAGTTGAACTGAGTGTGCTAAAAATAGATCACCAGCTAGCGTGCTATAAAAGGGAAGCGGCCTGGACGTTTCATCAGACACTCTGTCAACCACCAAGATGTTCACTTGCACAACTTGCCAGAAGCTGTTTACTCGTCTAGATAATTTACGACGCCACGAGGCCTCCAGCCACAACGATGCTCGGTATACTTGTACAACCTGCGCACGGTCATTCAATCGGGAGGATCATTTACTGTGCCACGAACGCTCATTCCACGAGGGCGCGACGGAACAATGTAACGGTTGTGGTCAACTCTTCAAACGACGCAGTCAGTTGCTGCGACACCAACGGTTGATTCATGCCCCGGTACCATGGCGTGTGCGACAAATTCCTACTGAAGAGGAGCCGCGGAAGGTCAGACCTAGTGAAGATGAGCCCGGGGAGACCAATGCCATTGGTGATGCGATGAAGGAGAGCCCGTCTATACCCACAGTTCAGAGCCTGGATATCCAGCCGGACCCCACCGTTACGGTTTCGAGTCATACGCCTGACAACATCGAACATTTTCTGGACGAGCCCATAAATGTTCCTAGCGATCTCTTACAGGGCCCCCATCCAGTGAGTGACATCTATCGGCGCCATTGGTCCATGATACGGCACTGTTTCCACCGTCATCGCCCTATTCAAGATATCTACAATTTCTGACTGACCGACCTCGCCCGTCTACGTAGCTACGTAGAAGCCATCTTCAAAGATCAAACTACGGCCTTCAAATTGAATCTGGCGTTTGGTTATGTGCTGCAGCATAAAGAGACAGTCCAAGTCCGATACTTTTACCGGAGCAGTAACATCCAGGTATTTGACCAACCGTTTACCATCATTAACCGAGTGTCGCTAGAGACGATGCTGGAGAAACTGAACACCGTGGATCCCTTGGAATGGGCTCGGTTGCAACGCCCCAACACCAAGTGGACAGTGGACAGTGTGACCAATGTTACGTTCTTCGTGACCAAGCTGACCGACCAACCCATCGGGTGAATGTATTCACCCAGGCACTGATAGATACTCAGAATGCACAAGCAACTATCTGAGGATATGTTGCCTCAACGGTATCCTGGGCTGCCCGATGATGATTAGAATAAACGGTTCAAAGCGAACATGGCCGAAGATGGAACTTTTTGAAATGAAGACTTCTGATTGGACAAGAATACATCTAACGGACAGGAACGAATATGACAGATGCAAATGGTGGCCTCTGATTGGACAAGTCTTCTTGAATTGTAACACCAAGTGGATAGTGGAGATAATGACCAACGTTGCGTTCTTCGTGGTTAAACTGACCACCACCTCCATCGGATGAAAGTATTCACCCATGCACTGATAGATACTCAGAATGCGCAAACAACTATCTGAGGATATGTTGCCTCAACGGTATCCTGGCCTGTCCGATGATGATTAGAATAAACGGTTCAGATGGCACTTTCTGAAATGGAGACTTCTGATTGGACAAGAATACATCTAACGGACAGGAACGAATATGAAACATGCAAATGGTGGCCTCTGATTGGATAAGAATCTTCTTGAATTGTAAATATACCCAACGCGGCTCCCCAGCGTGGGTATGATGTAACATTGGGGAGAATAAACTATATGAAAAAATACTTCCTGTTTTTGTTGTTCTCTCATGTGTCATCCTTGTTGTTGTTGCTGTTGTTGTTCTCCCTCTGGTGTATATCATGGCGTTATGTTAGAGTGTTAAGGTGTAACGACGGGCGTTGACGGGCATCACTGCATTTCGAAGAATTAGTGACAATTCCATGGAATATCAGAGCTTCTGAGCTATTTCACCAGGGCGCTGAAGCATTAAGAATGGTGTTGGTGGGCGTTGCTACAAGATGACACCTCACACGGTCCATTTGGACCGCGGATGGTCCATCTCTACACCAAATAACATCCTTCACTGCTAAAAAAATGCCCACTTTCGCTACAACTTGTACTAATGACGTCACAGATGCTGTAAATATCCCTGAAATCAGGGTCTATACTCCGAGAGCTACAACATGACACCCCACACGACGCATTCGCAACGCGGATGGTCCATCTCTACACCAAATACCTTCCTGCACTGCCCAAAAAGGCTCACTTTCGCTAATACTCCTACTGATGACGTCATCGATGACGTCACAGATGCTTCGGACATGCCTCAATTCGGATTGTACACCCCGAGAGCTACAAAATGACACCTCACACGACGCGTTCGGACTAAGGATGGTCCATCTCTACACCAAACTCACCCCACGCACCCACAAAATGTCCACTTTCGCTACTACTCGTACCGATGACGTCATCAATGACGTCATCAATGACGTCACAGATGACGCGGACATCCCTCAAATCGGAATGTACACACCGAGAACTACAAGATAACACCTTCCAGGACGCATTCGAACCGTGAATAGCCCATCTCGACCCCAAATACCTTCATGTACTGCCCGAAAATGTCCACTTTCGCTACTACTCGTACCGATGACGTCACAGATGACGCGAACATCCCCCAAATCGGAATGTACACCCCGAGAACTACAAGATGACACCTTCCAGGACGCATTCGAACCGTGAATAGCCCATCTCGATCCCAAATACCTTCATGTACTGCCCGAAAATGTCCACTTTCGCTACTACTCGTACCGATGACGTCACCGATGACGTCACAGATGACGCGAACATCCCTCAAATCGGAATGTACACCCCGAGAACTACAAGATGACACCTTCCAGGACGCATTCGAACCGTGAATAGCCCATCTCGATCCAAAATACCTTCATGTACTGCCCGAAAATGGCCACTTTACTTACTACAACCAACTGCGCCTGCGCAGATTGACGCGACTTGCATTCAAAAACACGCCATTCTGACTCTACCCCACACAAGCTTCACTTTGACACCCTCCACGACCCATTCGGACCCATAGCGGTCCATCTCTACCCCAAACACCTTCATGTACTGCCCCAAAATGGCCACTTTACTTAATACAACCAACTGCGCATGCGCAGATTGACGCGACTTGCATTCAAAAACACACCATTCTGACTCTACCCCACACAAGCTTCACTTTGACACCTCACACGACCCATTCGAACCGTGATTAGCCCATCTCTAACCCAAACACACCCCTACATAGCACCCAAAATGCCTGTTTTCTATACTACGGCCAGACTGCGCATGCGCAGACTATTGAACACGGACGAACCATTAGCCCAGTCGGGTGCTCCTGCACGAGAGCTTCAAAATAAGACCTCACTCGACCCCATTGGACCACCAGGGACTCACCTAGACTCCAACATGTCCACCCCGTATGGCCCTATACACCCATAGCCATGCAGTATAGGCCTATGGGCCTACCCAGGCCTTGGGGACTTTTTTCAAAAATTTCACCAATTCGCTCCGCAACCCTACCCATCGTGTTCTAAATGTCGAGACGTGAAAAACGAGACCCCACAACCCTACCGCAAATGTCGAGAAGTGGGTTTCCCAGGGGGACAAACATCGGTCCTATACCCCAGTATGGGAATATATATTTATATATATATGTCTATATGGGGCTATATCGTACTTTTTCAAAAATTTCACCGATTCGCTCCGCAACACTTCCTATCGTGTTCTACATGACGAGACGAGTAAAACGAGACCCCACAACCCTACCGCAAATGTATAGAAGTACGTTTCCCAGGGGGGACAAACATCGGTCCTATACCCTAGTATGGGACTATATGAGGCTCGGTGACTTTTTTCAAAAATTTCACCGTTTCGCTCCGGGACACTTCTTATCATGTTTGTTTTGACGAGACTAAGAAAACGAGACCCCACAACCTATACCGCAAATGTGGAGAAGTAGGTTTCCCAGGATGGTCCTATACCTCCCATACCCCATATAGGCATTTTCCCGTAATTTAGAATAAAGTCCGTATTCCGTATTTTTTCAGGAAAATTTTTACATACACCCACCCTGGAACTAGGGGGAGATAACTCTATTGACAGGCGAGCCCCGTTAAGCCCGGCGACCTATATACCACCCATACCCCATATAGGCATTTTCCCAGGTTTTTCGATAAAGTCCGTTTTCCGTTGTTTTTTTTCAGGAAAAATTTTACATGCACCCACCCCATTGCCTGAATGCCTCTTCACCTAGGCTTCACTTTGATACCTCACTCGACCCCATTGGACCATTAGGGGCTCCCCTAGCTCCAACACGGCTATTTGCATACCCTTGGGCCACCGCGCATGCGCAGAATGCCGCTATTTCAACCCCACACCCAGTCCATTAGATGCCCCTTCATGAATGCTTCACTTTGATACCTCACTCGACCCCATCGGTCCACTAGGGGCTCCCCTAGCTACAAAAAGGCTATTTTCATACCCTTCGGCCACCGCGCATGCGCAGAATGCCGATATTTCAACCCCACCCCCAGTCCATCAGATGCCCCTTCACATAAGCTTCACTTTGATACCTTACTCGACCCCATTGGTCCATTAGGGGCTCCCCTAGCTCCAACACGTCTATTTCCATACCCTTGGGCTACCGCGCATGCGCAGAATGACCCTAATTTAACCCCACACCCAGCCCATCAGAATGCCTCTTCACCTAGGCTTCACTTTGATACCTCACTCGACCCCATTGGACCATTAGGGGCTCCCCTAGCTCCAACACGGCTATTTGCATACCCTTGGGCCACCGCGCATGCGCAGAATGCCGCTATTTCAACCCCACACCCAGTCCATTAGATGCCCCTTCATGAATCCTTCACTTTGATACCTCACTCGACCCCATCGGTCCACTAGGGGCTCCCCTAGCTCCAAAAAGGCTATTTTCATACCCTTCGGCCACCGCGCATGCGCAGAATGCCGATATTTCAACCCCACACCCAGTCCATCAGATACCCCTTCACATAAGCTTCACTTTGATACCTTACTCGACCCCATTGGTCCATTAGGGGCTCCCCTAGCTCCAACACGTCTATTTCCATACCCTTGGGCTACCGCGCATGCGCAGAATGACCCTAATTTAACCCCACACCCAGCCCATCAGATGCCCCTTCACGAATGCTTCACATCGATACCTCACTCGACCCCATTGGTCCATTAGGGGCTCCCCTAGCTCCAAAACGTTTATTTCCATACCCTTGGGCCACCGCGCATGCGCAGAATGCCGATAGTTCAACCCCGCGCCCAGCCCATCAGATGCCCCTTCACATAAGCTTCACCTTGATACCTCACTCGACCCCATTGGACCATTAGGGACTCCCCTACATCCCAAAACGGCTATTTTCATACCCTTCGGCCACCGCGCATGCGCAGAAGGCCGATAGTTCAACCCCACACCCAGCCCATTAGATGCCCCTTCACATAAGCTTCACTTTGATACCTCACTCGACCCCATCGGACCATTTTATCTAGGGACTACTTCTTCTCCGCGGAAGCTTTTCCCGAGACCGAATCACCGCCAAAACCGCGGCCAAACCGCATCACCGCGGATGAATACATCCTGAATACATCCCCTCCAACAATTGGAACTCTCCTGGATTGGAGGTAGCTTTTGGTCATCCTGCCGGAACTATACTGCACTTGACCTCTGTGACCCTCCCGTGACCTCCCTAATATGCAAATTTCTAAGGTCAACTGGCCTCCAAATGCTCTTTGTATACTACTTCCGTCGATATCGATATTGGTGCACATTGATTCGATATCCATGGTAACCAGAAGAGTGTTTGGATTGGAGAAACATTGAGTTTGAATATCGCTGCCAAAAAGTCTTCCGTATTTTCTATATAGCTCGTGATGAGTTGAGTGGATGTAAAATTAGGATTTGTCCTGCAACGTTAAAAAGCGGAAACACGGACTTCACGCTAAAATCCCATTCAAATGAGGCTAGATGGGCCCATAATACGCGGGTATCTATGTGAAGTGGACCTCGAGACCGATTAAGTCATGGGTGGGTGCGTGTAAAACTAGAATTTGGTTTAAAAATATAACATCCGTAATCACGGACTTTACCTCGAAAATCCCCATCAACCTTGTTTATTATCGGCCCCCAGCGGATTGTGGCTTACCGCGAGTGGGATAGTGGGTGTATTTAAATATTTTCACAGAAAAAAAGCGGAACACGGAATTTACACCCAAACCATGGAGAAAACCCCATCTACAGGGGTGTATGCAAACTTAGGATCTACAGGGGTGTATGTAAAATTAGGATCTGTTCCGGAGATATAAAATGTAGAACACGGACTTTTCACCCCCAAGTGCGGAAAAGACGGATTTTATAGTCCTATTGTAGGGATAGGCGAGCAGCTATACAAATATAGTAGACAAAATGCAGCGTCGCTCAGGAGCGCCATTGAGACATGGCTACCCCTATACACTAGTTAACCCATAGTGGGCGACTCGTGAACCCTGGAGTGTATCCAGAACTCATGAATCCACGGTTCAGTTTGAATCCGACCGAACAATTCCTTCAGTTTTGCACATGAGCGAACTACTTTCCATATGCTCTGCCAATTTAAACTGAGAAAACAATCTCTGGATCATTATATTTAACCCTATCTGGCCTGGGCGATTTGGGGTGTACCGCAGCCTTGGGGGGGAGTGCAACCCATATATATTTGCGACATTAGCTGGCAACCTCAAAATTGTTAATGACACAATTGTCGTAATTGCGACAATTGTGTCATTATTATTTGTTACACCGATTCTCTCTATATATATTTATTCCTTACTTTCAGTCCATGTTCGTAGAAGCATCAGCGTTCATGCACGTAGCGACCAGATGACGAGCGTATATACGTAACGTCACATTCCTGCTTCCTTCAACGTGGGCGGATAATCCGGAATACGGCGACATTGGTCGGGAAACTTTTGAAAAGGCTGACGTCCGCATCGACCCCAAACAAACTCCTCGTGGGAATGTACCGTACACAAGACAGGTCAGGGGATGTGGAGAGCCTGGTGAATATATACATCTTACCCCGGATTATGTTTTAGATGCTGGGGTCAACCGAGATATAATATGGGGGCCTGTCGGTAAGTTATTAATGTCCAAGCGTGTAGGACTTGACGAGTGTTGTATACATGTACCTGCCAAATATGACGGCCCTATCCCCCATAGTTTAGGAGATGACACTATAGGGTATTCTTCAGACTCCAAATAATGACTGATCCACTCAATCGCCGACCGAATTGTGAACCGTGAACTGCTCTTTAGCTTCCTTCGTCTATATATGCAGCCAAGAGTCGTCCATAAAACACCAAAGCTCTACCAGCAATTCATTATGCTTTGCTTCGTGCCTCTCCATTTATCGCTGTCAGGGTCTCACGGACTGTACCAGAGTTGACTCGAGGTCATCTGTCGCCAGGGACCAGACCACTATTAAAAATAGTCCCGATCCGTTAACCCCCTTTAGGCAACCTCTGCCAGAGAAGTGAATTGTTTTCAATATTTTTTCCAGTCTATGTTGCGATGAATAATTGAAGGCCAGTGGTAGGTGATCGGAGTATGATATGTGTTTGGTTTCGCAGTGAGTTTGATTTTAACTCGAGGCCTAATAAGGTGTTGCTTTGAGGGACTATTTGGGTGCCTGTGCGCCGTTTTCTGAAAGCAGAGAAAAAATCCAAAATTATGACGTCATTTGTAGGAGCGTGGATAACTCAAAATTTCAATGGGCGACCCCCGTCAAGAAGTCTGTCCGGTTGTAGCACTCGAATTAAGTACTTCTGGCCGAGGAGATGCAATTACGTTAACAGTTTTTAACATTGCCGCCAATGTAAATTGTAATAGTGGTCTGGACCCGCCAGGATAAACGTATATGGCGATCTTCTCACTAAGCGAATGAATATCAGCCGCGACTCTGAGATATATATTTTTTTTCTACGGCAATTTGACAAACTTGCAACCAAGTAGAATTATGGCCTTTAAATCTATTTGAGAACTGGTTAGTGTAAGCCTGTCCCAAGATAAATAGATCGTTGTGTTCAATACAACAGTTGAGTTGGAAAGAAAATCTTCGAAAATCCTGCAAAAAAATGGCGAGACACCAACACAGCCTTCCGCAGCGCATGCTCCGTTTCACAGGCTCAATCCACATTCTCACTTCACTATGACCCTGCCATCAGTAGAGGAAGATGACCTTTACAATGTGGCTATAACGTATAGCAAAAACCCCACGCCCACACGGTTCAGTTTGAATCCGGCGGAATAACTCATTCAGTTTTGCATATGAGCGAACTACTTTTCATATGCTCTGCCCATTTAAACAGGGAAAACAATTTCTAGATCATTCTATTTAACGCTAGATCAGAATTTAAAAGTAATCGGATTTTTCGACAAACTTCGCTTTTACTTATACAATTTGAAGGGACATTATAATTATACCCCCATCCCCGACCAAATTTTCTCCCTATCCCCAGAGCGACAAAAGAAATGAAAGCTGGCCCTCCGCGACTTTTTAGTTTATCATACTGGAGTCGATTGGAGCCTACTTACATACCCCCCCCCCCCCGTTTATAAATTCAAGATGGCGGTCATGTGGGGAACCAGAAAAGTGATGTTTTCGTCCTTTTTCTAGAAAATTCCTGCCCTTTATCGACGAAAACTAGGCAAAATCTTTTTATTTCACACCAGACTTTTATTACTAATTTATCATACAGTTTATATATCGTATATACACACGGAAGCGTAATTGAATACCCAGTACTCAATCTGCAAGTATATACCGAAATTGCCGGAATATATTAAATTTAAATTTTAATTTATTTTATTTTTATTCTTTTATCTATTATGGAAACGATTACTCGGCTCATTTCCTCTGATCAGTTTCTCATGTTTATAGTCCATTAACTGCCATGGACCGCTCATCTCGCTTTTTTATAACAAAACATGCAACACATTTTAATTCTGATTTCAATTCAGCATGCATAAAATTACTAATGCGGTATCGGTGCATAAATAATTAAATACGGTATGAATTATACTCGCAATAATTTACATTTCTTTGTAATGTTTGCGTTTTGTTCCAAATCGTTCAGGCTAGCGATGCTATGTGTGTGCGGTTTATCATTCGGCAATTTCACTGGGCATTGAATATGAGCGATACATCCACGGCAGCCTGTTATTTCTTTATAAGGCTTCAATGACCTTTGTCAGCTGGAACGCGAATCCATTATGACGTCTCCATATGTACATGTAATTGCCCTCCGGGAACAGCTAAACTGGAAAGAATGACTAAGTTATTTCAATCGTGATATGTTACCCATCATGGAGTAATTGTAGTCATTTTGTATAATTCAGTTTGTTAAAACACGTTGGACAAAAAATAGGTGGAGGGAGCTACTGATTTTTGAGAAGTCCCGAAGTAGACGACTAATTAAAATGGACAGACTTTAATTCGCGGTTATATATTCTTAATTCTCCCAGGTAAAGTTCTGGTTCACGAGTTTGCTCACCTGCGATATGGAGTATTTGACGAAAACATGGATCAACCTGGGAAAGGTGGAATCATAGAAGGCTGTTCTACAGAAACAGTTAAAAAGTGTGAGAAATCCGGTGATGGAGTTATCCGAAGAGAATGTGCCTTGGACAAACCAAAAGCCTCAATCATGAACGGACAGTTTCTCAGCTCTGTGAGTAAATGTACATGTATCATATTGATCAGGTTAGACGGAAGTACCTCTCTAAAATGGAGGTAAAAAAGGTTGCTTTTGCCCAATGAAGTCAAGAATATAAAGCGAAATAAGAGACATCGAATGGTATTAAAAAAGCAAATTGTCATCTATCTAATTTACATAATAATAGACGACATGTATTGTTCTCTATTAAAAATTAGACTGTGCGCACCTTCATTGGAAAATCACTGTTACGACCAACCACCTCGCTGGGGGGTCTGATAACACCCCTGCCATCAGTCAGATTTTTGGACCGGATTCGAGGCCTTCGCGCACATCGCCGGAAGTGACATCATATATAGTAAAATAGATGTATACCGAACATTTCGATTACTTTTCAAGTCTGCATAATACTTCTGTTGACCTAGCGTTAAAAAGAATTATCTGGAGATAATTTTCCCTGTTTATCTGGACAGAGCATATGAAAAGTAGTTCGCTCATGTGCAACACTAAAGGAGTTCGGCTGGATTCAAACTGAACCGTGCGTTGTTTGGTTTTGATACGTCATAGCAACGTAGTAAAGGTCAACTTCCGCTATTGGTGGCAGGGATGGTATAATGGAGCCTGCGAAATGGAGCATGCGCTGTGGGGAGGTTGTGTTACGACATGTAACACTATTTAAACTAAGTCACGCGATGGAGTCAATTTTGGACGTTGATAATCTCTGATGTGCATTTAGTATTTTAATTTCTCTCACTACCGAAATATATCCAAAATATTTAAACCGTGTTAGATTGCATGCAAGAAGCGGATAGATATGTAGTAACATGTAGCATACTCAACGATTGTACATTTTGTATTTTATTTATCCAGCATCTAGAGTTCACACTGAAAAGCAATATGACTACATTTGGTAATCATGAAAAACACTCATCCCGATGGTATTATATTTTGCTCAAATGATGGTACGATTACGCGGCATTATAACCTATACGTGGTTCGACTGAAATCGAAACAATAAAATGTCCTAAAAATAACTGCGTTTTAATGTGAAGGCAAGAGAAAACATATGTACACAATATGTGAATGTTCTAGCCAGATTGCGTTATGATAATAGTTATGACATTAAAATGAAATACGCAGCATGTGCTATTTCGGGAAAAAATGGTCTAATTCGAGTCAGCTAAACACATTTAGAAACGAAGGACCCCTTGGACCAAAGCGCCATTTAACCTGATGTTGTGCGGTGATATTACATCCTCACTGCTGGAAAATCTTTTTAGTCCAAGGGGTCCTTCGTGTCTAATTGTGTGTTTAAAGGTGAAATGCAAAGGTTCGTCTAAATCACTTAATATTTGCAGTAAGATTGGAGAAATAATGTGTATATTAATTTCATTTCAGTTTTAATACATTTGCTTAAGCCTAATAAAGTTAAAAACTAAAAAATGTAACGCTGTATTATTTACGAAAATTCGATCCGTACATGATTACCTCCCCCTGGGGGCGCTGCGATACGTGACGTAGCAGTGGGCTCAGCACAGTCTGCACAACATGATGTAGCTGCATTGCATTGTATGGAAATAGCTCACATATATAGGCTATCCTATTGCTCACGAAGCCCTTGCTTGTGTCATTCACGTTCACTGAAACGCACTAACAGGTTGGTCATCATTCGCTACGGGGGATAAAAGAAAAAGTCGGAATTTACCAAACTGTATTTCCGACTCTCTCGATATGACTGTCGCCCACGGCCCCTGCAGTGTCGCTGATTCTATCGTTGTCTGCTGGTTCTTTGTTCACAATATGTTTGTGTTGGTAAGGCAGGGGCACCCCTGCACTAACCATTGCCGTGAATTCTTCTTAATTCCTCTTCAGAAGAAGAGTGTAAGAAATTCCTCCGCATCGCTGTCGCTGTCTACATTCATGTTAGCCGCCATTTTTTTAGTGTGGCTCAACTATGACGTCACAGCGTCTGGTGGAAAAGCTTCGAATCAAGGGGAGATAAGCGATGTACTGTTTTCAAGCCGCTGATCATACACGTGTTTTATTTCTCTTTAAAAATAAAACTTATTACCAGATTTTGTTCATTGATGGCTGTATAATTTATTATCATCATAAAAGGGAAAGGGAAATGCCCTTTTCTTACTTTTATTACCTTTGCATTTCACCTTTAAATGACTCGATTTAGACGCTTTATTCACGAAATAGCACAAGCTGCGGATCTCAATTTCATGCCATATCTGTCAACGTAACGCAACTGAGCTAGAACGTTCACATATTGTTTACATATATTTTCTCTCGTCGTTACATTAACACACAATTATGGTTAGGACATTTTAATTTTTCGATTTCAGCCGCCAGAATACCACCATATCGTGCCATCTCCTTTACCATGTTTATTTTACATACCGTATCCGGCAATTTATTGTTTACAGATTGACAGCTTTTGTGAGAGTAATTCACAATATCGTTTTCTGAAACACAACGCCTACCTCAATAATGATCAAAATAAGAACTGTAACAACAATGGCACATGGGATGTGATCTCCTCCCATCCGGACTTTGCCAATGGAAATAACCCGCCCATGGAGATAGCCGACACTACACCTTCTTTCACTATTGTTTACCCTCGACAAATGTACAACAAGCGGGGAAACGCGATTTGTCGCCGACAGGTTCTAGTTATGGATATATCGGGGAGCATGTCAACGAAGTATGCTTCTGTAAGTTGACCAGCGTGTATGTTCAACCTCAACGTTTATAGACGTTAGTATGTATTGTTAACTTAACCCTACCAGGCATAGGGGAGGGAGGGAAGGGGGTGGGGGGAGGGGGGTTGGCAAAATGGACCCCTTCCCCACACCAAACTTTCTGCGCTATCTTCGGAAGGACAAAAAATCGAGAGCTGACACTCCGTGACTTTA
>JAVTVY010039184.1:0-16578 GCA_036873755.1 Hanleya hanleyi | reverse complement strand
TTCGTCGCGGAAAAGCAGAAATTTTGAAGAAATGTGACAAAACATAATGGCCCCCCCCCCCCAGGCAGGTAGGGTTAAGCATTTATTGGCACATTCTGAGGCACTCACAGAAAAATCATTTGCTAAACTGTATGTTGGTTAGAAGGTTGCGGGTCCCAGCTGAATGGGAGTAACGATTAGCTTATCTGTCCCTTCCTAGCACATCAGATCACAGATATTAAAAATCATTCAGTCACATAAGTCAGCAAATTGTAAAATAGACTTGAATATCGATCCGCAGCGTATACAACTCAACTATTTTTCTTGAACTTTAGAAAAATACCACTGCCATAGTTATGGAGCAATCAAGTTACACAGATGAGGAACAGATTAACAACGACGAGTTGACGGCTGCTGATGAGATTCCACATGTCAAGGAAAGACTAAATAAATTGTTACAACACAAGGTTATTCAATGGATAACAACTGATTTGTTGCTGTGGAGCTGACGTTTCGTTGGAGATACTTCAAACTTTTCAAAGTTAATAAGATGTTCATTAGCTTTGAAAAAGAAGAAAGTATCTCCAACGAAACGTCAGTTCTACAGCAATAAAGAAGTTGTTATCCATAGAATAGTCTTGTGTTATATACGCGGACTTATAAATGCCTATCAAAGAATTTAAATTGTTGGCATAAATTGTTGGCTTGATTTCTTCCTAAGTTAGAGCAATGCCAGCCTTTATTGTGTTGGCTGTGATGAATTATCGGTGACCGTGATATGGAAAGATGAAAGCGATGCTCAGAAGTCAAAGAAGAATTCCACGACAAAAAGGCAGTGTCAAATCATCTATGTTAAGTTCACGTGCGGATGATAAGCACAGTCAAGGAGTATCTTCACCTGAGTAGTATATAAAGGCTATTTAACCGCACATTTTGCCGGAGTTCCGACAGGTGGCGCCACGAGCTCAAGAGACCAAAAAGCTACCTCCGAACACAGAAGAGTTCCAATGTTTGCAGGGTATGTAGTCTTCCGCGGTGATGCGGTCTGGTGGTGATGCGGTCTGCCTCCGCGGACAGAAAGTAGTCCAAAATACGTGGGGAGCCGGGGAAACTTCTCCATACTTCAAATACGCTGCATGGTCTCATTGGGTCGAGTGAGGTATCCCCGCTCCTCCAGGGTTATCCAGTAAAAAAATAAAAAAATAAAATAAATAAATAAAAAGCGGAACACGGACTCGTACAATTATATGTATTATACAATATACGGGGAAATGCCTGTATGGGTATATCCCCATACTGGCTATGGGGCTATAGGTCCAACCTGGGAAGTTTTTTGTGGGTTTTACTATGGGTTGTTTGGTCTTGTTTTTCTTGTCTCGCCAAGAAAAACACGATGGGAGGGGTCCCGGAGCTAAGCGGTGAAATTTTTCGAAAAATACCGGGTAGGTCTGTATATAGGCCCATATCACCCCATACTGGCTATGGGGTATAGGTCCAACCTTGGAAATTTTTTGTGGGTTTCACTATGGGTTGTTTGGTCTTGTTTTTCTCGTCTCACCAAGAAAAACACGATGGGCGGGGTCTCGAAGGTAAGCTGTGAAATTTTTCGAAAAGTACCGGGTAGGTCTGTATATAGGCCCATATAGCCCCATACTGGCTATGGGGGTATAGATCCAACCTGGGAATTTTTTTTGTGGGCTTTACTATCGATTGTTTGGTCTTGTTTTTCTCGTCTCGCCAAGAAAAACACGATGGGAAGGTCTCGGAGGTAAACAGTGAAATTTTTTGAAAAGTACCGCGTAGGTCTGTATATAGGCCCATATAGCCCCATACTGGCTATGGGGGTATATGTCCATACTGGGTGGACGTTTTGGGGTCTAGGTTAGCCCCTAGTGGTCCTATGGTGTCGTATGCGGGTTTTTTTAAGCTCTCGTGGAGGGGCATCCGACTGGACTAATTTACCGTCCGTTTTCAATATTCTGCGCATGCGCAATCTGGCCGTAGTATAGAAAGCAGGCATTTTGGGGGGTGTGTGGGGGTGTGTTTGGGGTAGAGATGGACCACTATGGGTCCGAATGGGTCGTGGGAGGTGTCAAAGTGAAGATTGTGTGGGGTAGAGTCAGGATGGCGTGTTTTATTGCAAGTCGCATCAATCTGCGCATGCGCTTGGGTGTAGTAAGTAAAGTGGTCATTTTGGGGGTGCGTGGAGGTGTGTTTGGGGTAGAGATGGATCACTATTGGTCCGAATGTGTCTAAGGAAGTGTTATTTCGTAGCTCTCGGGGTGTAGACCCCGATTTGAGGGCTGTTCTCAGTCGGAATAGTAGCCAAAGTGGGCATTTTGGGGCAGTGAAGGAAGGTATCCCTTTCTGGATAGTAATATTCCAGTGGGACCTGCATATGGCGTATACATATCTCGCTTAGTAGCATTTGCTAGATCCTGTGTTAAATGTGACGATTTTAATCAACGTCACAAAACATTGCTACAGAAACTTATAAAACAGGGCTATTCCACTGAACGCCTCTACTCAAATTTTCTCAAATTTGGCGATACATATCGCATGCTGATAAAAAATACGGAACGTAGCGTGCAAGATCTGGCGCTACGTTTCGTAACATGTGTCTAATTCCGCTTAACTCCCGGGGCTAGGGCCGTATGAGCCCATGTACTTCAAGATCCTCATGGTACTCATATGAACAGTCACAATCAAAGCGTGACTTGAGGCACATCATTTTTAGATGACGACTCTATAACGAATAAGATTACGGGATTAAGAATACTGATCAGCGATACGGATTTGATATTTTGGAACATCATGATGTCTTGCCCGCATCATTGAAAAATTGTTGACCGCTTCTCTCTTGCAGGAAACAAGCCTATGTTTATGTATACTTTTTGCCTTTTGAATTTGGTGCTAATACTGTTATATGGAAATGGAATAGGTCTTCGGATTATGGACGCGGATATTCTCTAATGGACGACGGCTGGATTATGAATGACGGACTAGACGCTTGTAATTTGGGGTAGAGATGGACCACTATTGGTCCGAATACGTCGTGGGAGGTGTCATTTTGTAGCTCTCGGGGTGTACATCCCGATTTGAGGGATGTTCACGTCATCGGTGACGTCATCAGTAGGAGTAGTAGCCAAAGTGGGCATTTTGTGGCAGTGAAGGAACGTATTTGGGATAGAGATGGACCATCCTTGGTCCGAATGCGTCGTGGGAGGTGTCATTTTGTAGCTCTGGGGGTGTACATCCCGATTTGAGGGATGCTCACGTCATCTTTGCTCACGTCATCTGTGACGTCTTCGGTGACGTCATCAGTGCGAGTAGTAGCGAAAGTGAGCATTTTGGGGAAGTGAAGGAAGGTATAGCAAAATACGAGCGTAGCGTGCAAGATCTATGGCGTTACGTTTCGTAACTTGTGTCTAATTCCGCTTAACCCGGGGCTAGGGGCCTTATGAACCTACGTACTTCAGATCCTCATGGTACTCATATGAACAGTCACAATCAAAGCGAGACTGAGATACATCATTCTTTAGATGACGGCTTTACAACGAATATTATGGATTAAGAATACTGATCAGCGATACGGATTTGATATTTTTGGAACATCATGATGTCTTGCCGGCATCATTGAAAACTGTTGACCGCTTCTCTCTTGCGGGAAACACGCCTATGTTTATGTATACTATGATTGTCTTTTTGAATTTGATGTTAATACTGTTATATGGAATATGGAATAGGTCTTTGGATTATGGACGCGGATATTCTCTAATGGACGACGGCTGACTTATGAATGACGGACCAGACGCTTGTAATTTGGGGTAGAGAAGGACCATCCTTGGTCCGAATGCGTCCTGTGGGGTGTCGTCTTGTAGTTCTCGTGGTGCAGACCCCTATTTGAGGAATGTTCACGTCATCTGTGGCAGCGTATTTGACGTCTGGAGAATTTCCCCCAGGCTTCCCACGTATTTGGGACTACTTTCTCTCCGCGGAGGCAGACCGCATCACCACCAGACCGCATCACCGCGGAAGACTACATACCGTGCTAAAATTGGGACTTTTCTGTGTTCGGAGGTAGCTTTTTGGTCTCTTGAGCTGGTGGCGCCACCTGTCGGAACTCCCCGTGACCTCCCCAAGAGTTATCTCCCCCGGCCAAACGTGCGGTCAAATAGCCTTTATATACTACTCACCTGATCCTCGGATTTATGGCAGCGGTACGATAACAACGACACAGCCCCTTTGGGATGGGAACCACGACACCATTTTCAAACCTGCTGGATACGAGAAGCCGGAAGAAAACGACGATCTGACAATTGTGTATTACAAGAACAGAGATTGGTGTCTCTAGAATAATCTCTGGTAATGTAACAGAATTGATTTCGTTGTTCAAGCGACGTTTGTGCTGACTTTTTACATGTAACCGTTTAGAGATGACAAGGTGCCGAGATGTCATACTGGCAGACTTGTTTTTCTGTTTTATTGTTTTCAACATTTCAGATAAAGTATGGGATTTTATTTCCTCGTGGTATACATCCAGTTATCTTTGGTAATGATAAAATTCATGCAGCTGGATAGATGTACACACGGTTATCATTATTTTTGATATTGACTTCCAGTAGCTCTGTTTTGTTGAGGATATTTGTCTGCATCTTTCAGAGATTCCAAACATTTCCAATGAACGCTGTGGAAATTTTGGTAACTTTTTGCCTTCAATTTGTGAAATGTAGCGGTAAATTTTGAAATTTAGCAAGTTGAGCTAAACCTATTAGTTGATTTCCGAAATTAATATTTTTAAGTTAAAAATTATTCAATTCACTGAGTAATCCTCGGCATAAAATTACAGTTGTATTTCTGTAAGTGTAGATTAGTATGATGGCAGATATATGCCTAACGAAATCCATATCTTTTTCTAAGTTTTACCGTGAGGACTATTTGAGTCATAACATTGGTAGATGTATGTTGTCATACAGGAACGTCATGCGTGACGTATATCGTGTAACGTTGAGGTTAACGACAAGAAGGTACAGGAGTCAAGTTAAAAGAGTGTGTCGTTCCACACATTTGGCATGAACTATGTTCTAACCGCGCGGTAGTATTTAATAATAATAATAATAACTTTTTATTTCAGACGAAAAGTCAATATAAGTACATTAAATGGTTGGGGTGAGAGAGAAGAGGTTGTATGCTCACGAGAAGCATTACAGCACTATTTGATATTAAACAAAAGCTCTTGCCATTTGGCTACCAATGGAGAGTTCACACGAAGTACAGAGTTACAGATTGAACGGATCAACAAGTTGCCGCTAGACATAACTCTTGCTCTAAACGAATATACAGTCTTCCTCAGCAATTCTCCAAACGAGGGAATGTTATTAATAGCAAACATAGTACTGGCGCTACAACTATATCTATAGTGCATTAACCATCTAAACGTATTGTTGTACATAACTTTCAAGCCATTAAATGTCGTTCTGGCGTACACGTTCCAAAGATGAGAGCAATAGATGTTACAACAAAATGCCTTAAACAGGGCTTTCTTTACAGTAGTAGTACAATCTTTGAACTGTCTCAGCAATACATTAGCACGGACACGTCACTGCGAGTCCATGTCTACATTATCATATAACTCACACGTCAATATATGGCCGAGGTACGTTTAACAGTTTACATACTTCAATGTCATACCATTCAGCTTAAAAATAGAAGGCTGAAAATCCTTATAATACCGGGGCACGAATAATATGCAGACAGTTTTTTTTCGAATTATATACAAGGGCGTGTGAATCAGCATATACTGAGCAGTAATCTAGGAGTGCCTGCAAGGCTTTAGCCGAGGGACAGATAAGACACATATCATCAGCATAAAGTAAATGGTAAAGTTGATAAACAACCCAGATATGTTGCAACCAACGCCGGCATCAGACAATGACAAATCCAGATCATGCAGACAAATCGCAAATAAACAAGGTGATAAAATACCACCTTGCCGAACACCGCTGGACACAGCAAAAAAAACGAGGAAACAGTGGACCCCCACTTAACTGCAAACTGCTGTAAGCTACACCATGCATACAAAATATTGATAAAACACATAAAAATATTACGATCAATTAACTTTTTAGTAGTGTCCAATGGTTGATTCTGTCAAAAGCTTTGCTAGCATCTAAAAAACATACAAACATAGGGCTACCATTGCATCGATAAAAATTTAAAACTTCCTTGAAAACATATATACATTGGTCAATAGAGTGACCTGCTTCAAAACCGAACTGAAAATTGGAGCTATACAATTGTTTTTCGCATATCTGAAGGATAAAAAGTTTGATAACTTTCGATATGACTGTGGCAACTGCTATGGGCCTGTAGTTGTCTGACTGAGTTATGTCCCCAGATTTATTTTTGACAATGGGATTAATACTCACATAGCTGAGTTATTTTGTATGTTGAAGACATTCTTTTTGAATGTAATCTTTTCTCATGTAGTTTCGCCCTGTTACTCTGAAAATTAGCTAATGACATGACTATTGAAGGTAATTTTAAGGGAGGATTCATTTGCATGAATGAGGCGATTTAGAATGCTGATATTTGATTTTGAGATGAGTAATAGATGTATACGGTACTATTATCGAGGTATTTTGTTTAAAAAAGTCCATGGTGGTTGTTTGAGTTCTATTGACGGTAGAACGAACGCTCCGGCTCAGTGCTACTACCTTGCTCTTTCGACGGTCAAACTATAGGCCTTGGCTATATAGAAAGTCACGGGGTTCTCCAATTTAGATTTGAAATAGTAACATGTGGATTAAGTAAATCTAGGCAATATGTTAACGAAATTCAATACTTGGCCATATCAGTTATTTTCTTATTTTTTATTTTGAGAGTTACAAGAATAGAGTCATGTTTATAGATGGCACTTGTTAGTCCGGTGAAACAAGTGTGTAGGTATTTTTAGGGACTTCTCTGGAGTAACTGCTTGAATTAATACTGTGATTTTTTCTGGCGCTACCAACCTGGATGTATTGCATGGATGAGCCATTGCTCAAGTGATGTCTTTCATCTTTATTGACAAATGGTTATCTGACGACATGATATACCTGTATTTGTGACCATTTTCGTTTTCTTTGTAGTGTCTTAGAGTATTATTATCTTTATGAGGTTTTAATATCTGATTTTCTTTTCATGAAACCGATTATGTTCGTTGATTATGCATGTGTTTTAGAATGAAATAACTGTATTTTGAATTATTAGACATATATTCACGCACTTGTTTCGTCTGGTTAATTTGAATAATTATATAACGTATTGCTAGCATGCTGTAGGAAATTTTGTTTGGCTGATTTAGATTGCAGAAAGTTTGAGCGCATATATTCAGGAGTTATGTTCTGTTTGTTTTTCGAGTTGTCTTCCAAATCCTTCGACGATACATGTATATATCTACATGTAACTGTACCTGCTGGTGATAATTTGATGTTAAATACCCTGCCTCATGCCTGTACAACCTGTGAGATTGACTTTCCACAGACATGAACTGACCCGGCTAAAGGTTTTTCCGTGCGAGAGATAAACCTTCACATTTCCGGTACGGGGAATGTGCGGAACATGATGTAATATTAGAGAGCCGTTTCATCTATTTCAAACTCACCTCGCCATTTTGGATTCTTATTTCTGGATTTAGCTTTTTGTCAGTTCATCGCCCCATGTTTTTTTGCAATTTACATTTATTTTCTTTGTCTTGTTGCATAAATAATCGCGTATTCGATTTATCATCTTATATTAATTCTGTAGTTGATGGCATGAGGGGAAATTTTGAAGATTTCAACTCATCTATGTTTTATTACATTGCATATAATCGATAATTGAATTAGTAGATCATTGTGTTCTAACTGTATAGTACATGTGTCCATGTTAAAGTGTGGAGACCGGTTTAGAGGGGCGTAACAGCCTGGATGTACATGATAGATTCTGTGGCTTTCTCCAGCCTGAACGAACAATAGAGGTCAGCTTTCCTTTGAGTACATGTTCTAATATGAAGGATAAGAATCTATTTCTTCAAGCAGGATTCTGTGCTGCCCGTGGGCAGATTTTATTTAATGACTTTTGTTCAGCAGAGTCGGGTATTCTTGATTAAATATTCACGAATGCACGTGGGCTCTTGCGAATAGGCAATTCACATGTGAATTGATAGTAAATCACCACATGTTAACAGTAGCATGTAGCCGTGATTGGATAGTGCTATTTGTAAGCTAAGTGTTTGTTTAACTGTATATAAACATGAACAAAGCGGTTTGTACACACGCGTTTTCCCCACAATATGACACCGATATATAGTGGAACATTCGTGTACCAGTGAGTGTTACAGCAATGTAACAATTTATGTTGGACCATCATGGTACCATTTGATGTTGCCGACGGTGTAACATTATATATTGGTACATCATCGGCGACGGCTGTCGGTCCAAAATGTATACGGTTTGGATTGTTCCAATGTCGGTCCTACATTGGCTCTCGTTTGTTTGAGGGTAAGAATAGCCATCCTCGGTATATTGCACCATCATTGTACCATTTTAAAATGGACAAATATTGTTAACATTAAAAATTTAGGAAAATAAAAAGAACTCTTTGTTAATCGGAGGTAAAGATGGTCGTCAGTTTGGAGTTACGTGCGCGTCCGCTTTCAAATTGGGATTTTTGGGGGGATGGAGTGAATTACGAGTTACGGCCCTTGATTGAACCACGCTGTCTGGCTGACAGAAAAAAACACTCACCACATCTTCAGCTCAGTCAAACCGATTTATTTCATATTTTGGAAGTCCGATGTCGGTTCTGGGTATGCTGATTCAAAGACTTGAGCCATGCGCTCGAGATATCAAGCTCAACAATCCAAAAGAGAGAACATCCCGATCTACAAAGGCATTGAAACTCAGGAACAGAAAACGAACGCAATCGGCACAACAACAACATCAAGAAGCACCTGCCTGTGCCGATTTTCCGTATACGGCAAATATTCCACCCGCTATGACAGGCAGGTAAATAATTCCATCACTTTAAAATTTATAGCAGGGGGTCGGTTTAAGCGCAAGCGAACATCCAAATAATAAAAGAAAGGCTGTCACCCATTGTATAATTTGTACCCCTCCCCTCCCCCGCCCATGCACACCCAACTCGCCCTAACGTCGAGCTTAGCAGCTTACCTGGGGATTCACACGTTTTCAGGGCAAGTCTGATGCTTGCAGGACATCACCCCCCCCCCCTATTATTCCCTCCCTCTATTATTCCCTCCCTCTCCATATTCCTTCCTGGACATATTCCTCTCTGGACATATCCCCCCCCCCCTCCACCCCTTACTATTTTCAGATATTAAAAAGATATCTTTTATGTAATTTTGTTTCCTGAAAAAGTTCCCCAAAAATGACCAAAGTCGATTGGTTGAAAGCCCCGGCGGCCGTCGAGATTGATATGAAAACCTTATAAGGTCTGGACCCACTGAACCAATCGATGCGAGACTTGGCATACATGTTCAATGACCAATGCGAAGGCACAAAGCTTTTTATCAACTGTTTATCAGGGTGAGAGATTTGTAGTTTGATAACAAGGATAATTATTTATGAGTAATCAGTATGACAAATCACAATAATAAATGTCTTTTAAGTTTTGGCTTCTAGAATTATCTGAGAATGAAACTGAAAAACACGATGAGAAATAGAAAATTGCCCAAGAACAAGAAAATATTCCTTGCCCCTTAATGTAGATCCACCTATAGTCCAATCTTGAACGTAGATCGACTGGGACTACATGTAGGCCCATCTAATGGCGGTGGGGGGGGGGAGTTTTAGAATATCTGACCATCCACCGGACACCCGAAAGAACCTACAGTTGGCATGGATAAATCCCCTTTGAAATTGAATCCTATAACTAGATTTAGATTTTTATTGGTGGGGGCACCTGGCTCAGACCTGATCAAAAACACGTCCATGAAGTACACCCAACCCCCTTCCTAAAAGAAGTTAGCTGAACCATGCCTATAGTAATGACATGGATATAGGGAGATCTTCTTGGTTGGTGACTTCACTGCAGGACAAAACTTTGTCCTCCATGCTGATGATGCTATTTTACTAATCATATAAAAAGTTTACACTTTGATACATATAGGTAGGATAGATTCGCACCAGCGTCACTTCCGGTGCATCATTGTGATTCTTTATCTTCCGCTCCAGCCTATATCTACAGCATAGGGCAGATTTTTAACTATTGATGGTGTAAATATTGTAAATATGCATCAAATATCTATTCCAAGAAATGTATTATGACCATTATCAGGAGCAAATACAGTTTTCTAATTTGGGCACCCTTTCCAGCCCTCTAATTTGGGCTAAATTTAGGTCCTTGAGTGGAATTACATGTTGGGAGACCCTGGATTGTTCACAAAGTCTTCAAACTGATTTTTGTTGATCTGAACAGAACACAGAATGTGCAGATGTTACCTGGTCAATTCTTTTTCAATCCTGGAAGAAATCAAAAAGTCTGTAATTTGGGCTTTTTGGAGACAAGCTGTAATTTGGGCACCTTTAAAGGGTAGCAAAACAGGCCTGTATTTGCCCCTGATTATGATTTAATACATTGATGATACCTTTTGCAACTGCAAGTCAAAAATAGTCCATTCATATACCACTGATTAAAAATGAAGCCATAAGAATAGAGGACTAGTGTGAACCACAAATTTATGCAGGAGTCACGCATCAGTGTACCTGTTGGCGTGAATCCTTTGTCCAAGAATTTGAAGTGCAAAAGGCGGATTTTATGCAGGCATACAGAGACTAATAATTTAGGTTTCAGTACCGGTATATGTATTAAGTTCATGAAAGGTGAGCAGGGACTTTATATCTTTAGCCAAATGTAGAATGTGGATTTATCTTCCTAGATTGCCATATATTTCCTGTATTCAAATTTTATGGAATTTAGTTACATATCAGTTCAGTTATATCATACCATTTATATCTGAAATTTAGTGCTTGAACATTGTTGATCAGCAATAGTCATGATAGTATGAAATGAATGCTATTTTGATTGAAAAGGCATTTAATTCAATCATTCTATTACTGGAAATTTCTTGCTTGAACATTGTTGAGCAGTATTATGAGATGATTGCTATTCTGACTGAAAAAGAGAGATTTTTCTTTATTTTAAAATCTGGTACTATTTCAAAGGAAAGGAATACATGTACTTATTACCAGTTTCCCAATTTATCTAAAATATTTCTGTTTACTTTCAGAATTGAATTGTACTTGTATGCTGACCAAATGGAGAATACGCATGGGCACTGCATTACTGAGATGTGTGATGCATGTAAAGAGGAGTTAACAAATATGTTAACATGGTATAAGGCATGATAAATAATACTCCCATATAATACAGTGTAAAACTCATATGGTAACATCGTCTGCATTCTCGCTCCACTATGCCTCTGGCAGATAATGAAAGCCAGTGTAGTATGTGTTGGTCGTCAGAGTTGGTTGTGTATTATAAACAGCCACCTATGCTTGTCAGCAAGAGGCGCTAAACTTGAGACTAATGATGAGTGTGTCAGCATGTACATTTTGAAGAGACCTGATACTGATAGATTATGGATTTGGAGATTTTTATGTGTGCAACAGAAGAAAATAGCAAACAATATCATGCCCTTCTGGTGTGAGCCATCAAATTAGAAGAAAAGCAAACAACTGAACTTCTCGTATAATCTCCTAGCGTATATTAGGCAAGATAGACATCTGTCCCGAGAATGGAGAATCCAAATCAGGGGTTACCTCCCCTGTATGCCCATACAGTAGACCGGTTATGCCAGCATTCGTTTCGCTGCCTGTTCATTCTCCAGGTCAGGAGTGTTTATTGGGACACGATACATTCTGAAATGTGTAGAATGAGTCTATATCCAGACAGAATTTTGAATCAACGATGCTGGTCATGACCTGTCTTCTGTGGATATACAGGGGAGGCAACCAGTCTATATCCAAATACATAAGCATAATGTCACAAATATCACGAATGAGTTCCTGTAATGACTGTCATGACCTGTCACCCAGGATAATGCAATCTGGTCAGAAGCATAAATGTTGGAAATATTCTGACAGATGATCCACAGTCACTGAGAACAAGAAATAAAATAAGGCATGTCTGGACAATGTCACAAGCAAATTTGTAGTTATGCCATGAACTGGCAATATGTAGATCTGATTACATCTTCACCAGAGTAGGGCCATTGTTATATAAGATCTGTGTTTGATGTAACCATCCTACCAAAAATATTTAGCAATTTTTGGGTAGCCTAATTTTTTTAGTATTTGAAATATAAAGGATTCCAGTAGTGATCTGTTTAAAATTTTCAAAAATTAATGTTATGATGACTTTTTGAGTTATAAATAAGTAGATACCAATAAATCTACATGCATAACCTATAGCCAATTTCCAATCTTGTTTTATAAATGTTTTGTCAAAATCACATTTGATAATGCTAAATTATAAATAAAATAAAAATGCCTTCCAACCTACCTACTCACCAATATCCATGAAACCTGATGACATTTTATCCTTCTTTCTATCCCATGATGCATTGTGTATCCATGCCAACTGAATTACAGTTTCCACCTGTGTAGTCCAAAGATGTGTAGTCCAAAGATGGTGGATTTATACTTCTGATTCCCACAATGCAGTGCAGTGATGACATCAGGTTCAATGTCTATTATTGAACCTTAGTTACAACTATTATTATGGATGGCCTAAAGTTAATCTGCCATGGAAATTGTCCAGTAGGCCTACTTACTACATGTTTATATTTGCAGGAAAGTAATAATTGGTGAATATATTATTTGGATCTCACATAAAATTGAGTAGTAAACAGCCTCGACCAGGACTGAAATTCTGAACATTTCATGCCTTGAATCTAGAAAGAGATACTGTTGCCTTAAACATGATAAAATAAATATCATTCTCTTGCAGGTTCAGTGCATTCTCAGGTTGAAGACACTTGTGAGCTTCATGGTAGGTATTCTGATAGTGTTAACCATTATGCCTGTGAGTAGAACTTGTACATGGACTGCAAAAATAAATGAAATTTAAATTTATCGTTCTCAAAACTGCTGAACTAAGAAGATTTATCTTGCTGTTCCCTCATATTTTTCTATGCAAGAAGAAACAAGAAAACCTTTCCTGAAAATCCATCAGCAATCTCAGTTCCAGATCCTCATCATTCAGGGGAGAATAGCAAGAATATATTTTCATGGTGGATTTCATCATTGAGACGAGTGTAATCTATCATCTCAATGTAGTTTAAATCTGTATTAGACCATCAGTTTGTCAAAAAGGTTATTCTTTAGGACTGATGAGATCTTTAACTCTACCAGTCTATGATCATTTAATCTTTCAGAATATATGAGGTTGATTACCAGATAAAAGCGTGACCATGCAGGCTGTATGGTGCTTGAGTAACACTAAAATAATCTTCTCACTCGTGATTCTATGTCAAAAAAAAGGAAATAAATCTGAATGCTAAATGTTACTTTTCTCTGTACATGTTTTGCAGCCACTGTAAGTCGACCTCAGTGAGTTCTCTTCATATTTGAGTCTGTACCGCCTACAATGCCCATGTAAGTAACAGCCTCTTCATTTCACTGCACTGCAACGGTCTAGTGGTTAGAGCATCTTCCTCACAAGTGGGAGGTCCTATGATCAATCTTTGGTCGAGTCATACCTAACACTTAAAAATTGGAACTTGTTGCTTCCTTCATTGATGCTCAGCATTAGGAGGATAGATCAAGGACTGGTTGACCCAGTCATAGCGTCAGGATAATGTGACTGGGTGAAGTATCATCGGTAAAGACAGCTCTATAACAAGAGACAAAATTGGCTTCAATATGCGCCAGCCAAACAAACACATTAATTTTGTAATTAATTAGCTTTCCCAAAATAGAGCACTGGCTTCTTTAGGAATACAGCAACTGTTGAACTTTTGACCTCAGAATCAACAGGAGCTCGGCATATCCGAAAGACAGAATGCATATTCAGGGTACGAATTATAAAATGTTAAGGGCAGCCATTTCAAGGCCACTTTGGCCTTGCTGGCATCTAATTACCTAGAATTTGCAAAGGGGCACCAAGGCAAACAGGGAGGGCATACAAAGCCATTGGCTTGTGCATGGCCTTGGGTGTAATTCGCACCCTGGCGCAAAATACACCCAAGGCCATGCACAAGCCAATGGCTTTGTATGCCCTCCCTGTTTGCCTTGGTGCCCCTTTGCAAATTCTAGGTAATTAGATGCCAGCAAGGCCAAAGTGGCCTTGAAATGGCTGCCCTTAACATTTTATAATTCGTACCCTGCATATTCTAGAACTGGAGAGATCACATCTCAAAATGAATATGTTTGCTATGACGGTATACATGAAGTTTGGTCACATTCCACAGCCCTGAATTGAAATATACTGCTGATAAATATTCTCATTTTCCTGATCTTCAAGCTGAGTGATTACTTGACTGTTGACCTTTTGACCTGTCAGTGCCCAGACAATGCAGATCATATCTACTGCTTCATCTGTTTGTTTCAGATTTGCCTATGACCTGTCGCAGTACCCAGCCAATGCAGATCATATCTACTGTTTCATCTCTTTCATTTCAGATTTCCCTAGGACCTGTCACAGTACCCAGACTATGCAGATGATATCTACTGTTTCATCTCTTTGGTTTCAGATTTCTCTGTGACTGGTTATAGTACCCAGACATTGCAGACCGTATGTACTGTTTCTTCTGTTGGTTTCAGATTTCTTTTTGACCTGTCACAGATCCAAGATATTGCAGATATTATCTAATGTTACATCTCTTTGATTTCCGATTTCTCTATGACCTGTCACAGTACTCAGCCAATGCAGATCATCTCTACTGTTTCATCTCTTTGGAGAATGTTCCATCTGTTAGTTTCAGATTTCTTTTTGACCTGTCACAGATCCAAGATATTGCAGATCATATCTAATGTTACATCTATTTCATTTCAGATTTCCCTAGGACCTGTCACAGTACCCAGACTATGCAGATGATATCTACTGTTTCATCTCTTTGGTTTCAGATTTCTCTGTGACTGGTTATAGTACCCAGACATTGCAGACCGTATGTACTGTTTCGTCTGTCGGTTTCAGATTTCTTTTTGACCTGTCACAGATCCAAGATATTGCAGATCATATCTAATGTTACATCTCTTTGATTTCAGATTTCTCTATGGACTGTCATAGAACCCAGACAAAGCAGATCATATCTACTGTTTCGTCTCTCTGGTTTCAGATTTCTCTTTGACCTGTCACATATCCCAAACAGTCACAGATCCCATTGTATCTACTTTTTCATCTGTTTGGTTTCAGATTTCTGTATGTCCTGTCACACATCACAGACTATGCAGATCGTTTATCTACTGTTTCATCAGTTTGGCTTCAGCAGATCATTTATCTACTGTTTCATCTGTTGGGCTTCAGATTTCTCCATGGTCAGTCACAGATCCCAGACTATGCAGATCATATCTACTGTTTGGTTTCAGATTTCTCTTTGACCTGTCACAGACCCCAGAATATGCAGATCGTATATCTGCTGTTCATCTGTTTTGTTGCAGATTTTTTCTATGATGTCTCATAGATTCTATCTAGACTTTGCCGATCGAATCTAATTTTTCATCGTTTGTTTTCAGATTTCTCTACGACCTGTCACAGATCTCAGACAATGCAGATCATATCTACTGTTTCATCTCTTTGATTTCAGATTTCCCTAGGACCTGTCACAGTACCCAGACTATGCAGATGATATCTACTGTTTCATCTCTTTGGTTTCAGATTTCTCTGTGACTGGTTATAGTACCCAGACATTGCAGACCGTATATACTGTTTCTTCTGTTGGTTTCAGATTTCGTTTTGACCTGTCACAGATCCAAGATATTGCAAATCATATCTAATGTTACATCTCTTTGATTTCAGATTTCCCTAGGACCTGTCACAGTACCCAGACTATGCAGATGATATCTACTGTTTCATCTCTTTGGTTTCAGATTTCTCTGTGACTGGTTATAGCACCCAGACTGTATGTACTGTTTCATCTGTTAGTTTCAGATTTCTTTTTGACCTGTCACAGATCCAAGATATTGCAAATCATATCTAATGTTACATCTCTTTGATTTCAGATTTCCCTAGGACCTGTCACAGTACCCAGACTATGCAGATGATATCTACTGTTTCATCTCTTTGGTTTCAGACTTCTCTGTGACTGGTTATAGTACCCAGACATTGCAGACCGTATGTACTGTTTTATCTGTTAGTTTCAGATTTCTTTTTGACCGGTCACAGATCCAAGATATTGCAGATCATATCTAATGTTACATCTCTTTGATTTCAGATTTCCCTAGGACCTGTCACGGTATCCAGACTATGCAGATGATATCTACTGTTTTATCTCTTTGGTTTCAGATTTCTCTGTGACTGGTTATAGTATCCAGACATTGCAGACCGTATGTACTGTTTCTTCTGTTGGTTTCAGATTTATTTTTGACCTGTCACAGATCCAAGATATTGCAGATC
>JAVTVY010039183.1:0-16557 GCA_036873755.1 Hanleya hanleyi | reverse complement strand
TTGCGCCACTATTTCTAAAAACTCTGGCGTTAATGTATGTGGATATTAAAAAACTCAAAATGTCTTACGGAGGAACTTGTTGCTAAAGGTCACATACCGTACAGACATGTATCCACATGAAATTTCTCGGCTCTCTATACTACAATCCCTCATCAGGACCTTATTGACCGTCTAAGTTCATTAATAGTATCTGTGTTCAAGAAAACAGATAGTAGATATATTAATGTCGGAAGCCATAAAGCATTCTTTAGCTCTACTACATACAAGAGATATCATTCATGGGATGTTTCTTTGTTTATAGGGTTGCTTGAATTTCTGGCCAGTGTAGATTCTTATGTGAAATTTGGCAACACAATATATCAACAGCATATAGGTATTCCAATGGTACTAATTGCGCACCCCTGTTGGCTGACCTGTATCTTGTTCTCTTATGAAGTGACTATATGCAGGCGCTTGTAAAAAATCGATCCATTCAAAGCCCGTTCCTCTCATCTACCAAAACGCTATATAGACGATCTTCGCTGTGGATAATCGCTATATAAATTTATTTTAAAAGTAAATGATATATATATCCACCTTCATTGATTTGAAGGAAACCGCTGAGATACCTACAGGGCACATCATATTGATCATATCTCTACAAAATAAAGCAAGCATTCTCTCTCGTCGACTTTATGACAAAAGAGATGATTACAATTTCGACATCGTAAACTATCCCTTTCTGAACAGTAATATTCCAGTGGGACCTGCATATGGCGTATACATATCTCGCCTAGTAGCATTTGCTAGATCCTGTGTTAATTGTGACGATTTCAATCAACGTCACAAAACATTGTTGCATAAACTTCTAAAACAGGGCTATTCCTCCAAGTGCCTCCACTCAAAGTTTCTCAAATTTGGCGATACATATCGCATGCTGATAGCAAAATACGAACGTAGCGTGCAAGATCTATGGCGTTACGTTTCGTAACTTGTGTCTAATTCCGCTTAACCCGGGGATGGGGGCCGTATGAACCCATGTACTTCAAGATCCTCATGGTGCTCATATGAACAGTTACAATCAAAGCGTGACTGATATACACCATTCTCTAGATAACGACTTTAGAACGATTATTATGGATTAAGAATACTGATCAGCGATACGGATTTTATATTTTTGGAACTTCATGATGTCTTGTCGGTATCATTGAAAACTGTTTCAACTGACCGCTTCTCTCTTGCAGGAAACTAGCCTATGTTTATGTATACTATGATTGTCTTTTTTGAATTTGGTGCTAATACTGTTATACGGATATGGAATAGGTCTTTGGATTATGGACGCGGATATTCTTTTATGGACGACGGCTGAATTATGAATGACGGACTAGACGCTTGTATTTTTATTCCGTGTATGCCTGGATTCTGCTGGTGGGCAAGTTGTCCCCGAGGCTGGGCCCCTGCACATCCCTACACTCATAATGAAAGTAACAAAAGAAAATAATTGTAAGACAGATCCGAGGAACCTTAGTGCAGGTACCTCGGCCGAGTCTCTAACAGTTCGAAATGCACTAAGACCTTTTTCAATCCAAATGACAGACATATTTCTGACAGCAAAGCAAGGTCACGACATCAAACCTTGTAATATCACGCTTGATGATTGTTTAGCACCGAATTCTACATGTACTAATTTCAAGATTTCTAAGTGTGGGCATCGTATGTGTCTCACGTGTCCACTGTTTAATACTTCAGCTTCATTTAGTTCCGCGCTAACTGGTAACTCATATTCTGTTAACTCGTATGTTGATCTTAATTGTTCTACTACAAACTGTATTTATGTAGTTTCCTGTAAGAAGTGTGGTCAACAGTATGTTGGCAAGACCACCCAAAGACTCCATCTTAGGGTGAACGGTCACAGAAAATCCGTTAGGAAAAAACAATTGCTCATAAGTAAGCATTTTTCTGGACCTGACCATTACAAGCGTCTAGTCCGTCATTCATAATCCAGCCGTCGTCCATTAGAGAATATCCGCGTCCATAATCCAAAGACCTATTCCATTTTCCACATAACAGTATTAGCACCAAATTCAAAAAGACAAATCATAGTATACATAAACATAGGCTTGTTTCCTGCAAGAGAGAAGCGGTCAACAGTTTTCAATGATGCCGGCAAGACATCATGATGTTCCAAAAATATCAAATCCGTATCGCTGATCAGTATTCTTAATCCATAAATATTCGTTATAGAGTCGTCATCTAAAAAAAAGATGTATCTCAGTCACGCTTTGATTGTGACTGTTCATATGAGTACCATGAGGATCTTGAAGTACATGGGTTCATACGGCCCCTAGCCCCGGGTTAAGCGGAATAGACACAAGTTACGAAACGTAGCGCCATAGATCTTGCACGCTACGTTCGTATTTTGCTATCAGCATGCGATATGTATCGCCAAAATTGAGAAACTTTGAGTGGAGGCGCTTGGTGGAATAGCCCTGTTTTATAAGTTTCTGCAACAATGTTTTGTGACGTTGGTTAAAATCATCACATTTAACACAGTATCTAGCAAATGCTACTAAGCGAGATATGTATACGCCATATGCAGGTCCCACTGGAATATTACTACCCAAAAAGGGATAGTTTACGATGTCGAAATTGTAATCATCTCTTTTGTCATGAAATCGACAAGAGAGAATGCCCGCTTCATTTTTATAGAGATAGAGATCTAAATAAGATGTGCCTGTAGGGCTATCTGTAGTTTCCTTCAAATCCAGTGAAGGTGGATATATATCCTTCACTGCGTCATTGCTGGGATAACTTTAGCATTCAGATCATAGACGTCGTCTATCCATCTACCAATGACTCCCCCTTTGGATTTGAGAGAAAAATCCGAGAGCGGGAATTATTCTGGATGCTAGAACTTGGATCGGTGTTTCCGTTTGGTTTAAATGATAATGTCAGTGGGTTCGGCAATGCTACAAACCGCCGTTCAAATATATCCAATATTACGCAGCTATTAAACCCCATCAACGGAGGCATCGCAGCCATGGTTGGCGAAAGTCTAATACTTCGATGATTCACGATCATATCACTTTAAATTATTTAGTGGATTTATCTAACACACCCAATAGTATACATAGCTTACGTACAGTTCTGTATGCGTTACCTCTGAGAGCTTTAGATCGAATAGCCTGAGATATACAACAATCTGCGTCTTCAGGAAATATAATACCACCAAAAATTAGTAAAGTATGTCAAGATATAGCGTATTTTCGGTTGTATCGTCCAGTGAACATAATCGAAACATCTCAAGATCGGCTTTTCTTGAAACTCAACTACTTAGATAAAGGACTGGACATTATAAATTTACCTCGAATCCTGAATGATCCAGAGGTACGCAACGCTGTACCAAACTATTTTAAGTTCACATAATCTCCTAGCATTTCATATAAGTATACTAAATCCATAGCCACCAAAATATTCAATTACTCCAATGCTGTCAGGGAGTTTGACTGGAATTTATACACGTCAGGAGGCTATAGTTGTGATTGTGAATCGTCGAACTTTATCTATACACCATGCAAACATGTGACTGGTGACCTTGATGTGGTGAGTGATGAGGACCTGAAATTACTCCTGATGAAAGGACCTAAATATAGAGAGCCGAGAAGAATAAATCTGAAGGCTGACCAGAAGATAGTCCTGTCTGCATTGGAACAGTACGTTATTGATTGGTCGAAGCGAGAAAAAGTTGAACCTAGAGTACTCGCTGATTGGCTGGACCTCACCAAAAGCAAGGTCGTTGAAACAATCCGCCATATTGACAGAAGCACTCTTCCCCAAGCAAAACAAGTACTGAGAAACCTCAATTCGCAAGAAGTTCTTGCAAATCTCCAGATTAAATTCGTCATTGTCCCAGCAGACAAAGCTCCAAATAATATAATATTCATATGTAAATATTACTATTACCAGGTGCTGGTTAAAGAATTGAGTGTAGACCTATCATCATCAAATACGTCTACTTACTCCCAAACTTCATTTACTCTGGAAGATTTATCTAACAATCACAAAACGTTTCTCAGGCAAAGAGGTGTTTGTCTTCCAACCAATCATAACGAAATACCAAAAGTATACTGGACTCCCAAAATGCATAAATCACCATACAAAGCTAGATTCATAGCTGGTTCTAGAAGCTGCACCACCAAGCTTCTTTCAACCCTATTGACGAGGGCCCTTCAGGAGGTAAAGCATTTTGGGAAAGGTATTGCGCCACTATTTCTGAGAACTCTGGCGTTGAATGTATGTGGATATTGAAAAACTCAAAATGTCTTACGGAAGAACTTGATGCTAAAGGTCACATACTGTACAGACATGTATCCACATGGGATTTCTCGACTCTCTATACTACAATCCCTCATCAGGACCTTATTGACCGTCTAAGTTCATTAATAGTATCTGTGTTCAAGAAAACAGATCGTAGATATATTAATGTCGGAAGCCATAAAACATTCTTTAGCTCGACTACATACAAGAGATATCATTCATGGGATGTTTCTTTGTTTATAGAGTTGCTTGAATTTCTCATTAAAAATATTTATGTGAAATTTGGCAACACAATATATCAGCAGCATATAGGTATTCCAATGGGCACTAATTGTGCACCCCTGTTGGCTGACCTGTATCTGTTCTCTTATGAATATGACTATATGCAGGCGCTTTCAAAAATCGATCCATTCAAAGCCCGTTCCTTCTCATTCACCAAACGCTATATAGACGATCTTCTCGCTGTGGATAATCGCTATTTAAATGACGCAGTGAAGGATATATATCCACCTTCACTGGATTTGAAGGAAACTACAGATAGCCCTACAGGCACATCATATTTAGATCTATATCTCTATAAAAATGAAGCGGGCATTCTCTCTCGTCGACTTTATGACAAAAGATATGATTACAATTTCGACATCGTAAACTATCCCTTTCTGGACAGTAATATTCCAGTGGGACCTGCATATGGCGTATACATATCTCGCTTAGTAGCATTTGCTAGATCCTGTGTTAAATGTGACGACTTTAATCAACGTCACAAAACATTGTTGCAGAAACTTATAAAACAGGGCTACACCACCAAGCGCCTCCACTCAAAGTTTCTCAAATTTGGCGATACATATCGCATGCTGATAGCACAATACGAGCGTAGCGTGCAAGATCTATGGCGTTACGTTTCGTAACTTGTGTCTAATTCCGCTTAACCCGGGGCTAGGGACCGTATGAACCCATGTACTTCAAGATCCTCATGGTACTCATATGAACAGGCACACTCAAAGCGTGACTGAGATACATCATTCTTTAGATGACGACTTTACAACGAATATTATGGATTAAGAATACTGATCAGCGATACGGATTTGATATTTTTGAACATCATGATGTCTTGCCGGCATCATTGAAAACTGTTGACCGCTTCTCTCTTGCAGGAAACAAGCCTATGTTTATGTATACTATGATTGTCTTTTTGAATTTGGTGTTAATACTGTTATATGGAATATGGAATAGGTCTTTGGATTATGGGCGCGGATATTCTCTAATGGACGACGGCTGAATTATGAATGACGGACCAGACGCTTGTAATCCCCATGGAGCTCGCTCGAGAGGAACAACATTCCTTCACACAAGCTACGCATTGCCATATTTGCGAGAAAGAACTTCACACCGATCGAGTGCGCGATCATTGCCACTTGTCTGGGAGATATCGAGGACCTGCTCACAACCAGTGCAATTTGCAGTCGATTATCCAGTTTGTCCAGAACGCATGCCAGTGACGGATGAGATGCTCTCGCCATATTCTCTTAAGCTAAAGGAGGAGTTACAGCTGAAAGGTCGACCTATGGAGAAACTCTCAAACCTTCATGACAAAATTCAATACACCATCCACTACCGAGATTTGAAATTTTGTCTCGGTCAAGGTATGCAGCTGACAAAGATACACCGCGTCGTGGCATTCACACAAGCCGCCCGGTTACAACCCTACATTCAGTTCAATACTGAAAGACGTAAAGAGGCAAGAAACCAGTTCGAGACCGAGTTATTCAAGCTGATGAACAACAGCTAAGCTATTTTTTCAATTACTAAGCAGGTACATTACTATTTTATATCAATTAAATCTTAACGCTAATTGTGTTTACCCTGAATAAATAAAGCATCTTTCAATCTTCAGTGTGTTTGGAAAGACGTTGGAGAATGTTCGAAAAGGATCAACATCGAACTGGTACATTCCAAGCAGAGACTGAAAAGAATCGCCAAGCCCACCTTTCACAGTTTCAAGATTTTCAACGAGGATTTGGTAGCCGTTCATTTGAAGACCATCAAACTAAAGTTGAACAGACCGATATTTGTCGATTTTGCCATTCTAGATCTATCAAAACTGCTCATGTTTGATTTTCTCTACAATCAATTCAAGCCAGAATATGGTTCTAAAGCCAAGCCCCTCTTTTCCGACACGGATAGTTTGTGCTATGACATCCAAACCCATAATATTTACAGCGACATGGCACAACGATGTCGGGATGACCCCCTTTACACCGCTGCCAATGCCAAAATGTTGGGGAAGATGAAAGATGAATGATGAATGTGGAGGTCTACCCGTCGAGGAGTTTGTTGGGCTTCGACCGAAAATGTATAGTTTACTTTACAACAGGGTAGAGAAGAAAACGGCGAAAGGCATTACCAAGTATGCCATCAAGAAAAAATTAAGACAGGCTATGTATAAAGAATGTTTATTCAATCGAAAAAGTGTTCGTACAACCATGAATCAAATTAGGAGCATAGATAATCATCTCTACAGTCTGACTGTTAACAAACAAAGCCTATGTCCCTTTGATGACAAGCGCTATATTTTGAACGATGGTGTACATACCGTAGCACATCGCTACACTCGCCCATGAAACATATTTCCATGTGTATATATGTTGAAATCAACAACATTAATTATCCTCTTGTGTATTACATGTTACGTATTAGAATAAAAGACATTATTCATGCTCTTATGTATAGATATGGTTACACTCAGAAATAATATTTATTTACATGTTACGTATTAGAATGAATAACATTAATCATCCTCTCGTGTTTTACACAAATCTTTGAATATGAGCCATCTCAGTTTGATGCTCTGCGTCATCGCCTCAGGAAAGTCTATATTATGTAATTTCTGCAGTTCAAGGCAAGTCTTCATTAACTCCGTATGAATACTATCGGATTCCAAAGTTTTCATACCCGTGACTGTGTCAACATAAGTCTGACACATCTTTCTAGTCATCTGAGGTGTATATGCCCCCACTTCTAAGTCTATGGCCTCGTCTGCTGTATATCCCTTCTTCCTATATTGTGCGACCTTTTCAATAATTTTGCCATTGAACATCAGTCGTGAAGGAACACGGAACAGTCTTCTTCATGTTTCTCGTTTCACACTACGGGTGGGCTCTCCACAGCCTTTACGCTTCAGACGCTTACTTCCTATACCTTTTTGTGTAGTGTACCACGGAGGTCTTTGTCTGGTGAAAATTACAACACATATAAGGGAAGTGGGAAGAGGTGCCGACATACTGACAGAGCCACATGACTTCACAGAAAATCTTCCCATCCCAACCTGCGATTCAACAACCTTCCTCATTCGTTGATTTTCGGGTATAGTTGGCTTTAGGTCTATCAAGAGGTAACCGTAAGGGGTGGATATGGCATCTTCATATTTCTCCATGAAATACTCTGTGTGTTTTGGATAGATACGTCGTCCAAAGAGCTGTATTTGTTGTCTGTCAATAGGGTTGTTAAAGAGTACGAAGTATTGACAGTTTAAAGTAATTTCACGAGAGGCTTTCCCTTGCGGAAACAAATTTTGGGTCAAATAGATGACGGACAGATTGCGATGATGGGACCCTTTCGTGAAGAGATCGGAGATGCGTGAGTCTCCCTTAGCCACACCCATCAGATCATCGAGCACTACCACGTTGATTTCACTAGGATCGAAGTAGTATGCCTCTCCAATGTCTTGAGGAATACCAGGCACGAATGTCACATTCTTCAAAGAGGTGTTTTCGTAAGCGGACTGCCACTGGCTGTAGCACCAAACTGTACGGGTATAGCTGATTGGCCCTTCTTTTAAGAACTTCATCACCCAGGATGTCTTGCCACATCCCGTAGGGCCGCTGACCATCATGGTATAGGGATGCTCCGTGTGTCCTTGTACTCCATCCATTCATCCTAATCGGCCGGGGACTTGGAGTACCTACGGTAGGCTGACCTACAACCAGGTACATCCGGGGACTTTTACATCCGGGCTGTTACATCCGGGGACTGTGTAACATCCGGGTACTTCTATATAGGTGTATAAAAGTCGGGATTTTCATGGGATTGCTTCATTCATTGGCCTGCCTGCCTACCTGACCTGACCAGCCTGAGCCTGCCTGATCAGCCTGAGCCCACAGACACCCAGACACTTACACCCACACAGATACAAAGACACACACAATACACACACACACCCACACCCAAATACAAACACACACACAAATACATACACACACACACACAAACACCACACACACACAAACACACACACACAGATACACATAAACACAAACACACCACACAGAAATACACATACACACACACAAACACACCACACAAATACAAACACACATACACACAAACACACCACAGAAACACAAACACACACACACATACACACCACAAAAATACAAACACACACAAACACACCATAAAAACACACACACACACGCATACACACACACAAATACACACACACACCACACACAAACAAATACACACACCAACACACACACACATTGATTCAATCACACATATACACACACACAAACACACACACACCACACACAAATACACATACTTACACAATCACTGATACAATCAAAAAATCACTGAATCATAAAATCACAAAATCACGGATTCATTGACTCATTTACACAATCACTGATTCATTGATACTGACTGATTCAGTTAATTACGTTCACTGATTCAGAACGCATTTACTCATTGGACATACAGACACCCACATATACACACACACTTACAAATACACCTACAAACATCAGGGTGCGGAAAGATAGTAATTCTGTTTTTTGAGTCTGAATGTCGGCTCTTAATAAAGAGCCTTGGGTTATATGATGGTTAAATCTAAATATATATTTTTTTAAATTTAGTGATACGACGCCGACATATCGGGCGTTGTTGTTGTTGGCTGGATGCATATTATTCTGTACAAATTTATGCAGACATGTCTCACAAAAGGGCACATGCCTGCATGGCTGTAACACTACCGTAACCTTATTATATAAACAAATACAACGTCCCCACATGTTATCATTGGGTCGAGGCGCATCAGTCTGCGTAACAGTCTTCTAAATATTGACACCTTCCTTCTCATATAATCCCGTTCCGTGATGACGAATATAAATGGAATGAATAAATACTAACATGAGTCGGTCTAATATAGGGTAAGCGCGAACGTCGGAGAAAGCAGCTGTAAGCCACTGCATGATTTTTCCGTATGTATCACCCATTTGTGCTTTCTTGCTATTATTCATGTAGAAAAGGTGTCAAAAATAGTGAATTTTGAGTAACAATGAGAATTTCTACCTTCAAAACCTTTTTAAGTACTGGTGTATTTCATATATTTCCAATGCTTGAAAGATGTATTTTATTATGTATTAAAAAATATTAATATCACTAATCAATTATCAGTAATCTGTAGAACAGCTAGACTAAAAAAACACAAATTTGCCTCCAAAATTTTAAGATCGAATTTTTTATATGAATAAATGGGGGGCAAAACAGTTTAACACGTCAATTATCATTTTGTGAATTTATACTCGGATAATATCCTATATGTCACAATGAAAACGGAACAAAGACCTGGCATGCTCATAGAATGACCCGCCGATAGTATTAAAGCGTTCACAAAAGGGAGTGTTTACCCTATTATTGTCCCTTACAGTTAAATGATAATGGACCTGGAACGTGCCGCGCGCAAGACCGTGAATTAAAGTGGTATATGAAAGGAACGCTTGTATTTAAATGTCTTTTTGGGGGGAAGTGACCGTCCAAGGTGTGTGATGGCTAAAGAACGGGACAGGGTAGGCGATATAATGTAGCGTCTGCCGGGATGGCAAAGAATATTATGTGTTACTGTGTATGGAATTTAACAGTTTAATTGATTTCAGATTAACAATGATCTCGCACGATAACAAAAAACACGTTCAAGCCGGCTTTTAGATAAGAGTTCCCTTAAAGCCAAGTGATAGGGCCCATTAACAAAGGAGACTGTATATTTACTCTATAGGACTATTATATCGTGGTCATTGAGGCATTAATTGAAGCTATTCTCCCCTTCATGCAGGTTTGAATTCACGTAAAATATTGGACAGCTGTTAGCTATGATAATACATGTATATCATTTGCTTTAAAACTATGGTGGATATACACAATACAGAATTGAAAATTTTCAAAGAACTCTTAATGATTGACTGAATATGTTATTGCAGTTTATACTGATATTTGTCCAAGAGCTAATGCCATATAGTCTCCCGTGTCTGTGAATTTGCGATACTTGAGTGATCAATGACTCTCCTTGGTATGGATTATGTGAGTGTTATTGAGGGAGTGATCTTTTTCCTTAAAATGTGAGCTTAAACACTTACAGTTGAATTCACGTCTGCCCCCATAATTACCAAATGTAGTATTATTCTCGGGCAGGACTGTTTAGGGTGAGGTCGAAGGTAATGGTCTGCTGCGCTCCGATAGAAGCCGCTTTCAGCTTGATAAGGGTTCTCTCGTATTGATCCATGGTGAATGAACAGGGGTGTACAGGCGAACCTTTATATAGTTGTGGACAAGTCTGAACTTCTTTATTAACTCTCATATGACTCTTTGTTTAGGAGGAGACTATTGTTCTGCATAGATGCGGTGGGGGGAGTCTGTCGAGAATTAAAGACAAAGGAGCAGGGAATTAGCAAGAAATAAGAATAGAACAGGGTTTTTTCCCAATAATGTTAGTATGTGGGCAAATACAATTTTCACCCATTTAGCTATGAAGACAATGTATAGCGTGACTCATCGCTCTTTGTCTATGGAGAGACTATTGTTCTACCTAGATGTGAGGGCAAGTCTGTCAAGAAATAACAAAGGAGCAGGGAGTTAACAATGATGTCAGGATCTAAGAATAGAACTGACGGCATTAATACATATTAAGTAATAAAACAGGGAGCATTAGATATTAAGTAACAATAAACTATTTTAAGAAGCATTACATATGAAGTAAAAAAACGGGGGTTATTACTTCATAAGTAACAAAAAATATTATGTAAAAAAATAGGGATTAAGACATATTAAGTAATAAAAACACTATTTTGTGGTGTATTACATATAAGGAAGTTTCTCAACTCTCAAAACCCCCTCTACTTATGTATTTGTTTTCATCAATTAGATTGTGTATTGTTACACCCGAATCACACCATTTGTAAATCGCTGTCAGGTTATCTCTTAACATTTAATGTCAAAAACAATTTTCTGAAAATGACAGCATTTTAATATCCGTCCAACCTGACTGACATTACTGGCTTACCGATTCGTAAATGTGTATTGCTAAGATCACATTATTGCGCGTATGAAGCTGTTTGTAACTTTGTTCACTTCATGCTGAAGATGCTATAACTAATAGCGGAATATACAGAAAGAAATTGTCATCACTACTCGGAATTGCTTTTCTTCTCTATCACTGCGTATGACATCATTTTTTCAGGTACCGGTATGACTTCTTTATCTTTATATCATTCACTGCAGTAAAAATATCGCTTTTGGTAATTCAGCTGACACTATTCACCCTGATCAACAAGTATAAATAATGAGATTTATTTAATCTTGGTTTGAAATATATTTCGGAAAAATGCAAGATCTCCCGAGATGATGAGTTGGAGCATGAAACATCAACTTGTCGGGCGCGAGACCCGACGCGAACTAAGTTCAAAATAGAATATCGATTGAAATTGTAGTTTAAGGGTCACTTTCCATACGGGTTTCGCGTCCCATCAACTCAATGCTTTATTTGAATTTTATGGTACATTTCTTAGTTCATCCAAGATCTTTCTTTACAAGCGCTATATTTTAGAATAATAAATAACAAAGAGAGAGCAAATGGAGAGATAAAAGAAAAATAATATAATTTTAAAAAAAGAAAAGAAAAGGAGAATCGTCTATGAACATGTTCGTCGGTCTGATTTGGTATACCGGTAAATATGTGTTCAATGTTCATTGTACTTTTAATCGCGTGCATGATTCCTTTGTCTTTGTACCCCATCGTAGACTACGCACAAAACCGCCCAGACAAAAACATGCAGCATCATCAAGATTTCTCGAAACACATCCAGCAGATACGAAAACACCACATTTGCCTGGTTTGTGGGATATTTGGTGATAGAAGTAAAAACACCGATTCATTAGGAAAATTGAGGGTGAAGCGTGAGGGTGTGGATTCACGTGGATCTGACGTCACGATGACGTCACATCCGGTCACTTGACTTCCGGTGACATCCTGGTCAAAGGTCACAACCGGGTCAAAGGTCACTTCCGGTCACGTGACGGCCCAGCAGGAGTTATCTCCCCCTACATAAGACCCTGGTGACTTCCAATGTTAATCTACGGGGAATGCATGTTTGGGATAGGAGTATTGGAGTGGTCTTTTTTTTTCTTTTTTTCTTGTGGATTTTACTATGGAGTGTGGCACCTTGTTTTCTTTGTCTCGCGATGTAGAACACGATGAGAGGGGTCTCGAGGCCATGCGTTGAATTTTGTTGAAAAGTTCTGATGACGCATGCGCAGTGGGCAGGTCGATTGAGGTGGACGTTTTGGGGTTTAAGTGGACCTATAATGGTCCGATTGGGTCGCGTTAGGTATCAGTTTGAAGCATTCCTGGGGGAGCGTCCAACTGGATGGGTGTGGGGTGAGAATATCGTCTATCTGCGCATGCGCAGTAGAAAAAGTGCATTTCAATGGACGTTTTGGGGTCGAGATGGACCAATAGTGGTTCGATTGGGTCGTATGAGGTGTCATCGTGAAGCTCTCGTGGAGGGCCATCCGACTGGACTAGTGTGTTTTCAACATTCTGAGCATGCTTAGACAGGGTCTCAACATGTTTTATTCCATGGTGTGAATGGATTGATACATACACCCACACGTTAGTATCATGTAATAGCATGGTACAATCTCGCGCAAAAGATAAAACACTGGTATGTTACGGCGTTAGGATAAGGCGTCAAGGCGTCGAGATATGGCGCTAAGGCGTTACGATAAAGCGTTAAGGCCTTCAGATAGGGCGTCGAGGCGTTACTGTAAATCTTTCCACAAAGGTCACAGGGCAAATATACTACTCCACATATTTATATTTCTGTTGTCTGTGAAAAACATGCACCCACCCATGACTTGATCGACCTGGAGGAGCACTTCACATGGATACCCTCCCCGACCCAACTATGGGCCCACCTCCACCCCAAAACGTTCATTCCAATGCCCTTTCCCCACCATTCCCTGCCTGAGCATGCGCACCATTGAGCTAGTTTTACTCCACACCAGTCCAGTTGGACGCTGCCACATGAGAGCTTCAAACTGATACCCAATCCGACCAGTATGGGTTCACCTCGACCTCCAAAACGTCTATTCCAATGCCCTTTTCGCATAACTCAGTCTGTGCATGCGCAGAATGTTGAAAACGGATAACACACTAGTCCAGTATATATTTTCTTCATGGGAATGCTCATACCATTATTTCAGCATACCAGCCAGTTATGCAAATTTAATCCGGGATAAATTTTCTTCCCTCGGAACGTACTCCCATATTTTCTGAAAAGTCTATTAAAATGATCCAAAATACGTCATATTTCGTTCATTTCCTGGAAAAATCTTGACACTCGATTTCAAAAGGATTTCTTCCCAGTGTTCCCCGTCTCGAGGCGAGATAAAAAAGCGATTCAAAATGTGAGGTCGATCATGTCGTTTTTTGTCACATATTTCATATGTAACATAACCCGATTTTTACACCTGAAAAACGTACGAAACGGAGGCTCACGAAGGTTAACTTCGCGGCCCGACCCGCCATATAGCTCAACCGAGCCACCCATCCGCATATGCCATTTTGAAGGAATGGTAATACCCAGAAGCTTGGTAGGACAAATACTGGTTACCGAAAAGGGAAGGATAATTATCATGTGGTCACACCCGGGCACTCTGCTGCATTAAAATTTTTGACGAGAGGACCAATAATCCGAAACTATGGACTACTTCCTATAACGTCCATTGAAATACCCTTTTTCTACTGCGCAGATAGACGATATTCTCACCTCACACCCATCCAGTTGGACGCTCCCCCACGAATGCTCCAAACTGATACCTCACACAACCCAATCGGACCAATATGGGTCCACCTAGACCCCAAAACTTCCACCTCAATCTGGCTGCCTACTGCGCATGTGTCATCAGAGATTTTCAACAAAAGTCAATACATGGCCTCGAGACCCCTCCCATCGCGTTCTACAGCTCGAGATGAAGAAAACAACGAGCCACATCCCATACCGCAAATGTCCATGAAACTAACATTGTCCAGTGCACCAGAATGGACGTAACAGGTCCATCCCAGACCTGCCTGAACTTTTCAGCGAAAGTCAACCTAAGGCCTCAAGACCCCTCCCATCGTTTTCTACATCGCGAGACAAAGAAAACAAGGTGCCACACCCATAGTAAAATTCACAAGAAAAAAAATGACCACCCCAATAATCCTATCCCATACATGCATTCCCCGTAGATTAACATTGGAAGTCACTGGGGTCTTATATAGGGGCAGGTAAATCTTACTAGGCCGTCACCGCAACGGTAGTGACTTCACAGGAAGGGACTCAGATGTAACCTTTGACCCCGATGTCACGTGACCGGAAATGACGTCATCACCCTCAATCATAATGAATTTAGCCTTTCTATACTACTGGTGATAGATGAATACTTGCATTTTCAAAATGAATATATATAAAGGAAGATATTTTTAAAGAAATCGATTTGAAGAAAAATTTATCATATTTCTTAAATGTCATAATTTATAGAAAATATACCATTAAATGCCTTAAATGTCCCACAAGCCAGGCAGCTGTGGAAAACACTGGCAGTGGGCGGAACGCGGTCTGCTATGCAAGATGGTCAAGGATTCGCTTTGGCTCAAAACGAATCCTTGACGTGAAGATGGTTCAGGCCTGGATATCCCTTAATAATCCACAGCTGGTTGTATTCAACTAAGGTCATATATCTCAAACATCTTCTGAACAAGGCTTTTATCTTGGTGAATGCTATTCCAACAATAGAAACAATAACACAGGAAGGAAGCAATCAGAGATTGCTCAATTGTATGCCCCCCCTTCCGCTTTAATCCGACACTGCCCCGCCATTGTTCTGTTGTTTATTGGTTGGTGGAGGCCTAATTTGGATAATTATAAAAATTCTGTTTCTGTCACTTTTTTTGCCATGCCTCACATAATACATATTCCAAGTATCAGCCAACAAGTGATAATACGATGTTTCGATGCAAGATGGTCGCCAGGGCTTTCGCCAAATCCGAAAATGTGACCTGGTTATGAGACCTACATTCCTTGGGAGTATATTGTGGTGAAATTAAGAAGCGATCAGTGAACTTTGAATTTTGCACCCAATTCACTCTTTTTGGGGCAACTTCATACTTTAACTTCAGGACCTATGTTGTCTGCTTTGGAATGTAGGATAACATATAATATAGCCATTTTTCTGGTCCAAATCGGTTATGGACGGAGATCCAGCCTGGACAAATGAATATATCCCATTCAAGTTCACTTTAGTTTTGATAAACAAAGGGCCATAACTCTTGAAAATATAACCGAAAGCAGAGAAACTTCACGCTGCACACCAATGGGTCACTGACCACATATCATGCAAATTTCATACCTGTCCATACAATATTAACCGAGATCCAGCCCTACAAGTCTCAAAGATTTGAAGAAAAAAGGGCCATAACTGTTGAAAATATACGCGAAATGTGGAGAAACTTCATGCTGCACAACTACAGGGCACTGACCACATATCCTGCAAATTTCATAATTGTCCATACAATATTAACCGAGATCCAGTCCGGACAAGTCCCAATTCACACAAATTTGAAGAAAAAAGGGCCATAACTCTTGAAAATATAAGCGAAACGTGAAGAAACTTTACGCTGCACAACTGTGGGGCACTGACCACATATCATGCAAATTTCATACTTGTCCATACAATATTAACCAAGATCCAGCCCGGACAAGTCCCATTCACAGAGATTTCAGAAAAAGGGCCTCAACGCTGCACATCTACGAGGCACTAGCCACATTCCATGCAAGTTTCAATCCTGTCCATCAAATATTAACCGAGATATTGCTCGGACAAGAAATTCGGACGGACAGACGGACAGACGGACAGACGGACAGACAGACAGACGGACGGACGGAC
>JAVTVY010039182.1:0-15769 GCA_036873755.1 Hanleya hanleyi | reverse complement strand
CTCAAAATTTCAGCACGCACAGATGCCAAGAACGTTCACGAAAATACTACACAAGAAATCTGGAATACCAGCTTTAAAACACAGAAATACTCAAAATAATAGACGAAATTGCAAGTGCAAATGACTCAATCTGACCATATCCGGGCCTGTGTCCGTTCAAAGAATATATGTAAATATGAAGTTATAATTATATGTATATATCGTGCACCATTATTCCTATACTGTAAAGTCGGCGTGGAGCTTTTAAACATGTGTTAAACATGTTTCACACATCAACGTGTTTTATAAAGTGTCGTTTCGCTAAACGTATTTAGCTTCATTGTGTTTCATGGCTAAACACATGGAGCTATATCCGTCTAAATAGCTAAACAGGTTTAGATTACTACGTGTTTCAGTCCCGTTTGAAGACCTACGGTGCACAATTTTCAACAAGTTAAACGCCAGTGGATGTGATTTTGAGACCCGTTTAGCTTTTAAACGTGTTGAATACACCTCTGACGTCGAGCTGTTAAACACGACTAATGCCGACAGGCGGATGATGAAGACATGTTTCAGCTAAACATGTCAAAATTGTCAGTCTTATTCGCGGGCAAATTAACAGCGCCCTCTGTATATCGATATTCTGACTGGCTAATAAGTTCACGTGTTTTGTGTGAGCGTCTGCTTCTGCATTTGTTGCTGAAGCAAGGGGCGGGATCGTGGAACGATGGCTGGAACGAAGCCACCTCAGTTTACTACTTAGAATAAGTCAAGGTAAGTCAAGGTCAGCTGAATAACACAGGAAACTCAGATTTTACTTCCATTGATTCTTTGCTGTTGAATTTTCGGAAATTTCCTACTCGGCCAAAATGAAAATGGCCGGCGTACTTTTTCGAATTAATGGCCGATGGTGATCTGACAATATCAGAGAGAGTACGAACCATCTGTCATCATAAAGTATGATAGAATCTGGCACTGAAATAGAGAAATACATTTTTAAGAGTTTATTTAGTTTTCTATTGTTTTTGGTGCCCGAGCCCGTTGGCCCAGGCCTGCATATGTATTACACGTAATATTATTTGATTCTTCGCCGAGGTCGAGAAAGATTAGCTCCCCTGGGTTAGAGTTCCTTTGTTGGCCGAGATGTCAACCTACAATTTGTCACCAGGGGCGCGATCAACATCCTCTTGTGGATGCAGCAGGCTGATGGAGGCTGGATTTTCACGTTTGCTGTGTAAATTTTGGAGATTGCCACAATCATGTTTGGTGATTATTATAAATTATAGCAAACTGTTATCAGCTGTCCTCCTGATACGATGTGATCAATCAGAAGCACCTTTCTGCGCGTGGATTCGTCTTTGGCACAGAACAGTTCAACTGTAACTGTAATTTGAAAGTTTCCAAGTTTCAGTTTACAACTTTTTTTCTTAGAGAGTGATTTTTCGCTCGTTTGATATTAGCCCCAACTGGACCTAATGAATGACGATATGCTGATGAATTTTCACTAGCAGGTCCCAACGGCTACCCTGCCACATTCGTATGGTATTGTTAAAGGTTGGGGATTATTGCAGATCGAGCTAAATTAGCTCCTTCTACTTGTACTTGTAGCTTAAATAGCTCGTTGGGGCTTATACAGATTTGGGAAAATGCCTTGATCGAGGTATTATACCTTGATCGGGGTATAAAACCTCGATCGATTAATAGGCCTATACCTCGATTGGGGTATATGGCTATGTCAACTTCAGTTTTTATATATATATATGGAAAATGTGGACATCCACAGATTCGCCAGACTGTATGAATCTTTCAAGTTTCAACAGCATCTATGGCTTCATTGTTCCATGATTTTCACGGCAACGTATTGCTTCGTTTTATGCGACTAATCATTTAAATTAGCCACTTCAATATTTCAAAAATGAAACATGGCTTCAAATGACATATTCGGTGATATTTATTCTGTAAATGAAAATAGCATGTGGTGGCATACTTCCATGTCAAGGTCATGCGCAAATTGCAGGATCTGAGAGGCAATGCCTAGTTAATAAATCAAGTTTAACTGACAGACACATAGTCTAAACTGCTAGCATGTGCACATGAAAAACATACCTCTTCTCTGGGTATTATGACTCTGCCATGTCTGCGCATGCTAGGAGAGTGTGCATTGCATCAGCCAATTTAATCTAATTTATTCATCAGTCAGTGCATCTACATATTCATGCAACTTGGATATGACACTGAGATGGAAGTTTGCCATCACATCCCATTTTCATTTACATAATAAATTTCACCGAATATGTCATTTGAAGCCATGTTTCATTTTTGAAATATTAGAGTGGCTAATTTGAATGATTACCCGCATAAAATGAAGCAATAAGTTGCAGTGAAAATCATGGAACAGTGAAGCCATAGATGTTGTTGAAAGATCCATGCAGTCCGGGGACGGGGTATGTGTGGATGTCCACATTTTCCATAAATATACAAAAACTGAAGTTGAAATACGAGGCAATGGCCTATACCTCGATCAAGGTATAATACCCTGATAAAGGTATAGTACCTCGATCAAGGTATTTTCCCAAACCTGTTATAATTTGACACATAGATAATTTGCATAGATTGCGGAATGATCAATTTCCGCTAGTTGTCGCATGTCCTCACTTTCAGTGAACTTAAACGCTCATCGAAGAAGTTGTACTCTGCAAAAATCTCTGATGTTCACTTGTGCGTTTTTCATATATTCCATTTCATAAATTTACTAATATGCACATAAAACATCGTTTTCGAATCTCCTGTCTTCTTCTCAGCACATTTGTGAACGTCCATCAACCCACGCTTCCATTTTGGCAACATAGCCAGATGTATCATAAATTAATCACGCTCAATCATATGATAATGGGAATATGTAAAATAATAACTTTCTCATATGGTGGACATGAATGAACATGCAAACCCAACTTTCAGATTTTAGCTATATCATCTGTTCCTGAGGCAAAAGAAAAGTTTGATGAGGAACTCAAAAAAGAAGGAAGCCGAGACAAGCCATTACTACAAAAGTTATTCCAAATTCTCCATGAGAACAGGCGAGAGGCAATTGGGTCAGTCAGGGATGGTTCGGTCAAGAATCTTTTTGAGCTTTGTCCCCTCCTCCAGGATGCAGAATTTGTGAGTATAGGTCATAACTTGAATTATTAAGTTTTGATTATTCATTTTCACATCTTTACTGGATGCTTAAAGCTCATGCTGATAGTTAGTTATTTTTCTTTAGTTCATTTGCAGATTGTTTTTAGTAAGGATTATTACAAATGTAACTAAGTGGGTGGTTTTTTTTGATAATTGGATGATGACAATTGCAAACTGAATCTTGTCCGAACAATAGTCCCGACCTTTAATGACATTTTCATAGTCCTTTTATACACAAATGATGCAATGCACTGGCCATTTAACTGACATTGGGTGTGCAAGCTACAATGAGGTCAAAAGGAGCAGGACTATTTGAATCAAAATTATCATGTAGCTCCAAAAACTATGTACCTACCCCAATCCTCATCTCCATTTTTATACGCCCACCCAAAAGGCGGACGTATTATGTGATCATGGCACTTTCCTTCCGTCTGTCTGAATGTCCGTATATCTGGGAAAGTTTTCTATCCACAGTTCCAATTTTTGGTGAGTGAATTACCCTGAGGGGAAAAGATGTCGCATACCAAATGGAGGCCAAGGTCAGAGGTCAAAGGTCAGTGGCCTAAAAACCAAAAATCCAGTCAACCGTACATGTTCGTTCTATACCTGTGACCGTTTTCTATCCACAGTTGCAATTTTTTGTGAGTGGATACGCTAGGTCAAAATGATGTGTCGTGTACTGAAATTGAGGCCGGACCATAGGTTAAAGGTCACTATGGCCTAAGAATCCAGAATTCATTGATCATTGACAATGTTCTATCTACAGTTCCAAGATTTGGTGAGTGGATACCCTAAGGGAGGCCGATGTGTCACATACCAAATGTAGGTCAAGGTCAGGGGTCTAAGGTCACGCCTAAAAATCAAGAAATTATTGAAAATTGCTAATTTTTGTGAGTGGATTCAGTAGGGGGAAAAGATGTTGCATACCAAAAATTAGGTCAAGGTCAAAGGTCACGGTGACCCCAAATTCAAAAAATTATTAAAAGTATATATTTTTTTGTGTCAGTATATACAGTAGGGGGACAGGATGTGTCGCGTACCAAAATGTAGGTCACGGTCAAAGATCAAGGTCACTGTGACCTCAAATCCTGAAATTCCTAAAAATCATGATTTAATGTCCGTAGATACATTAAGGGAAGATGATGGGACGTGTACCATCCATCCATTAATGTTTGTTGTCCGTGCGATATCCCCAGTTTCAATGTATGGATTGGTACCAATCATTAGGTATACCTTACTCGAAGGGTAAAAAGGTACCCTATTCATTTTGAGGTCAAAAGGTCAAGTCACAGTCCCACAAAACTGAATCCAGTTTAACTGGCTATTGCTAGGTTGGACTATTCAGAGTTGTCTGCCCTACATATATATGACATTTGTCCTGTTGAGTTCTCTCCTGTTTGATACATGTGATACAGCTACATTCAGTTTAACTGTTGTGAAATAAATACCATGCATTTACTATTTTAACTGGGATAGGGGACCTTTCTGAACTTCATATATTTTTATTAACTCAAGAACAAAGGTTCATCACTTTTTCACATTTTTCTTCCTTCATGAAAATTTTTCTCTGTTCGGGAATCTATTTGAAGAAAAATTTATATTTTCTTGTGGGATATGCGAGCTCTCGGCAAACTAGTTTATCCATCAATATAAGGTGTCATAAATGTTAAGTTCTCGTAAGCACAAAATCTTAGGCCTTTCTCTGGATTGCTAGCTACCAATTGGGACCAAGGCATTTAAACAACCTTCAAATTTGGACCAGTGTAATTTTGAATGTATGGGTGTATATTGAAGCCCCTTGGGCTCTTGTTACCTATTGATGAAAAACATCAAACTACCCTCAAGTGTTCTACATTTGTTTGAAATCCTACATATTGTCTTTGTTATGATGCAGCTAAAGGTCTTATTGAGGAATGTCAAGATATCCAGTTAATCCCAATACATTGTTGTTTTTATTATTAAAATCAAATCCAATAGATGTATCGTGGACTCCTTAGAAATATCACACTCGAAGAAGCAGCATATCAGCAAATGTAGTTAATGTTGGTAATCTAAAGGACAAAAACAAAAAAATCTGATAATTCACTTTGTTCATTATAGCGCAAGAATAGAAATTATACCATTCTGTTGTTTAACGGTTGATTTCTTGATATAAGCATACTTCCTTCTGCAGATAATTTTGGAGTACCAGCTCTTGAAACAGGATAAAGCTATAGACCTGGAAGCCAACTATGCAGAACTGATGACCAAACTGGATGAGCTGTTACTTGTTGGCCCAACCTCAGACGGAGAAGATGGAGTGAGTATGCACACTTTATGTGAAAATCCAGTACTTACTTCAAGTAATATCACCTAGTTTTGCTACATGTACTTTGTATCTCATCACAGCTTAATAATCCCTGGTGAAACCGGCCATAATGGACTTGAGCGACAGGTTTTGTATTCTGGGGTATGATGAAACTACACAATTTTGTAATTATCCTGCCTCATGGTAATCCCTCTAATAATTCAGAAAAAATATCTTTTAGGATTTATTGAGAGAATTTATCTGCAAAACAGATATGAAAATTTTCAAATATTTTAAGTGTATTGTGTACCCGGTAAGTTTTTCTGCTTAAACATAATTTTTTCTGCGCAGTATTAAGAGAATATCGTTGTGCAATTGATTAGGGCTGTTTCAGAAAAATATACCTCGGTAGGGGGACGGGGGACAGAAGGCATTTATAACGCTATGTGTTATTGCCTGTTTACTTGTTTTTGTCCTCTGCCACGAAGTGGTGGGAGGACTTGGAAATGCTAGCCGTCCATCCGTCCCACATCTTGTGAACACGATATCTTGAGAACAATTCGACCAATCGGCTTCAAAATTTAGAAGGTGCTTCACATCAGTTTAGACGGTCATTGGTATTGATTTTCACTGACGTGCGTAATCCAAGATGGTTGCCATTGACCATATTGGATTCTGTCTGCCCACATCTTGTGAACACGATATCTTGAGAACAATTCGACCAATCGGCTTCAAAATTTAGAAGGTGCTTCACATCAGTTTAGACGGTCATTGGTATTGATTTTCACTGACGTGCGTAATCCAAGATGGTTGCCATTGACCATATTGGATTTCATCTGTCACGTCTTGTGAATGCGATATCTTGAGAACAAATCAACCAATCGAATTCAAATTTGTGAAGGTTCTTAACATCAGTTAGGTGGTCATTGGTATTGATTTTCACTGAGGTAAGTAATCCAAGATGGCTGCCATTGACCATATTGGATTCCATCCGTCTCACATCTTGTGAAAGCAATACCTCGAGAACAATATGACCAATCGACTTCAAAGTTGGGAGGGTTTTTCACATCAATCAGATGGCCATTGGTATTGATTTTCATTGAGGTAGTATGTAATTCAAGATGGTTCCCATTTACCATCTTGGATTCCGTCCATCCTTCATCTGTTGAACATGATATGTTAAGAACAACTCAACCATTCGACTTCAAACTTGAGAAGGTGCTTCACATGAGTTAGATGGCCATTGGTATTGATTTCCACTGAGGTACGTAATCCAAGATGGCTGACATTGACCATCTTGGATTCCGTCTGTCCCGCATCTTGTGAACGCGGTATCGTGAGAACAATTCGTCCCATTGACGTCAAACTTGAGAAGGTGCTTCACATCAGCTAGACGGCCATTGGTATTGATTTTAATTATGTGATCCAAGATGGCTGCCATTAACCATTTTGGATTTCACTCACCCATATTGTACACATATGTGTTGTGAACACAATATCTTGATCTATTCCTCCCATCGATTTATAAATCTCACCATCCGCAAACCCATATACGACTACAGACTTACATTCCAGTGTTACACTACCCATTACTGATTTCCAAACCTACTCAAATTGTCTCAACAATTCCAGATAAACATCTCTTTCCATATACACATATCCACTTTCCAAGTTATATTTAAGGAGATATTGGAAGCGTATATACTGTACGCTCTCAATCAGGCTACTTGGCAGAGGACCTGTTAGCTACTCAGCTTGTAACATTGGACATATGGGTTGCGTATTTCAGTTAATATTGTATGGACAAGTTAGAAATTTGTTGGGGATCTGTCCCCCCATGTACATTTTCCTGGAACAGCTCTTAGAGGCATTAAGCATATATTTTACACATTCCTCCATTTGTCTGATCTTTCTCCCTATTTGCTTAGTTGTCCCCGCTAATTAGTAGGGGGGTAACACCGGTATCCGTAATTCCCGTAATTTCGTAGTTTCGTAGTTCCGTAAGATTTTCTTGTCCGGACAATAACTCGTGAACGATTTAACCGATCAACTTCAAACTTGGGGTGTGCCTTGACATTGGTGAGAGGACGTTGGGATTGTTTTTCAGCAATGTGCGTAATCTAATATGGCCGCCATCAGCCATATTGGATTATAAGCAATTGGATCTTAGATTTTCTTGTCCGGACAATAACTCATGAACGATTTAACCGATCAACTTCAAACTTTGTGTGCCTTGACATTGGTGAGAGGACGGTTGGGATTGTTTTTCAGCAATGTGCGTAATCTAATATGGCCGCCGTCAGCCATATTGGATTATAAGCAGTTGGATCTTGTCCGGACAACAACTCGAGAACGATTCAACCGATCTACTTCATATGTGGGAAGTGCCTTGACATTGTTGAGAGGAGGATTAGGATTGTTTTTCAAGGACGTGCTTGATCCAATATGGCCACCATCAGCCATACTGGATTTCATTGGATTTTAAGCAGTTTGATCTTGTCTGGACAATAACTGGAGTACGATTCAACTGATCTACTTCAAACTTGGGGAGTGCCTTGACATCGGTGAGAGGACGGTTGGGATTGTTTTTCAGCAATGTGCATAATCCAATATGGCCGCCGTCAGCCATATTGGATTATAAGCAGTTGGATCTTAGATTTTCTTGTCCGGACAATAACTCGTGAACGATTTAACGATCAACTTCAAACTTGGGGTGTGCCTTGACATTGGTGAGAGGACGGTTGGGATTGTTTTTCAGCAATGTGCGTAATCTAATATGGCCGCCGTCAGCCATATTGGATTATAAGCAGTTGGATCTTGTCCAGACAATAACTCGAGAATGATTCAACCGATCTACTTCATACCTGGGGAGTGCCTTGACATTGTTGAGAGGAGGATTAGGATTGTTTTTCAAGGACGTGCTTAATCCAATATGGCCACCATCAGCCATACTGGGTTTCATTGGATTTTAAGCAGTTTGATCTTGTCCGGACAATAGCTGGAGTACGATTCAACTGATCTACTTCAAACTTGGGGAGTCCATTGACCTTGGTGAGATCCCGGTTAGGATTGTGTTTCGTGAACGAGCATAATCCAATTTGGCTGCCATCTACCAGCGGTATTGGATTATGTTGCATTTTAAGCAGTTGCATCTTGTCTGGACAACAACTCTAGAATAATTCAACTGATCGACTTCCAACTTGCAGTTTGGCTTGACATCGGTGAGAGGACAGTGGTCATTGCTTTTCAGTTACCTGTGTAATCCAAGATGGCCACCATCAGTGATCTTAGATTTTCAGCATTTAGATCTTGTCTGGACAATAACTCTAGAACGATTCAACCAATCTACTTCAAACTTGGGGAGTGCATGGGCATTGGTGAGAGGACAGTTGGTATTATGTTTTATGGATGTGCATAATCCAATATGGGTGCCATCCGCTGTATTAGAGTATGTTAAGCTCATCAGCGATATCTCCATTTTCAAATCATACTCTTCATCAATGATATGAGATACCATCGACCAAAAAAAAATCGACCATAGAGGTCCATGGCCCCCGCAGCAGCAGCGCCAGTTATTGTCTTATGTTATTCAAGGAAACAGACCTTGCGGATCTGGAAGTTAAGGCCTGGTTGAAGTTTCAAGAAGACCAAATCAGAAGTGCGAATTGAGTCCTTCCCGAGTGTTATATTTTCAAGAGTTATGGCCCTTCGATCTTGAAATCTTTGTGAACTGGGACTTGTCCGGCCTGGATTTCAGTTAATATTGTATGGACAAGTATGAAATTTGCATGTTATGTGGTCATTGCCCCATAGTTGTGCAGCGTGAAGTTTCTCTGCGTATCGGTTATATTTTAAAGAGTTATGGCCCTTTGTTCCTCAAACCCCAAATATATATATTTGTCCAGGCTGGATTGATACTTGGGATATACATTATACAACTGAATCAAGGTGAAGAAAGTGACTTAAGCAGAGTTGTGATATTTTTGCGAATTAGGCCTTGATTTACCAATTAAAATCATTCTATTTCCAATTAACCGATTTGGGGAAAGTGGCTACATATATATGTTTTTCTACATTCCAAAGCAGACCAGTGTAACTGCATGTATAGTCTCAGGATTTATGATGAATTCAATTGACGACGTAATACACATTATTGTCACCATACAGTAGTTGTGCATGTGTTGGACTTTTTCAACCTGATTCACATTTTCCTGAGCTCAGTTGTTCCCCTTCATCATGTATATCAGAAGCATTTTAAACAACCTGTTGTGGATATATATTAAATACACCATTTTGGCTATTTTTAAGGCTGGTTTTCACCAACTTTCTTGTGAGCGCAACTACATGTATAGTCTCCGGATTTATAATGAATTCAATTGACGATTTAATTGTCACCATACAGTAGTTGTGGATGTTAAGGACTTTTTCGACCTGATGGCATGATTCTGAGTTGTTCCCCCTGATTATGTAGAAGCAGTTTAAGCGACCTGTTGTGGAGATATTAAATGAGCCAGTTTGACTATTTTTAAGGCTAGTTTTGATAACTGTGCTGTCAACCTTGTGGCCTAATGACTACTTTCCTTAATAAATTTATGGATTGTTTTATTTCAGTTTGTTGTTGGCTTCTGATTTCTCCACCAAAGTAGATTCAGCAGTTAGTTGTGTGCCTTGGTGTGTCCATGAAGACAAAGAATATGAAGTCGAAGAACATAACATCCAGAGCAAATTTATATTTTCAGCATACTGCCATTGCTAAACATGTTCAGAAGCTAAACGCTTGAGCTACGCGCATGCTCGTCAACACTTTTTCCACACATCCAATGGCTAAACATGTTCCCCCAATGTAATGTTTAGAATTTAAACGTGTTTAGCAGAGAACTATGGCTAAACATGTTTAGTAGGGAACTATCGATAAACATGTTTAAACCCTAAGCACCAAATCACTAAACCACATGTTTAGCGGGATGACGTGTGGAAAAAGTGTTGACAGGTATGCGCGTAGCTTATGTGTTTAGATCCTCCACGCATGTTTAACAGTGTACTTTTAGAATACAAGCGTCTAGTCCGCCATTCAATATTCAGCCGTCATCCAGAAGGCAAATAATTTGAAATAGGTAAACTGTTCGCGACACATACAATCTAGGCCTACAAACTACACAAAACAACGGAACCACAAATAAATGCGATAACAAAGAAGCAAAGGCTTTAACCTCAAGCACTAATTTTGAGAAAAAAAATGTGTGAGGGATTATTTTCGCTTTCGGTGAAATATCAACAAAACGCTCTTCAAAACGGCCATCCAAACACATTTCATTTTCTCAAATCTTGGGAATAGTAATGTTCCATTCGCCGATCAGCTGAACGAGATACTTACTTGAAATATAACATAAGGAACACTGCCAATATGAGAGACACCAACGATATTCCGTAGCCGATGTTGTAAATTAACCGAATTCGTCCCATATGAGCCTGTAATGGACAAATGCATATGATATACATGTAGTCTATTGGTCAATTCTAGCCAACTTTCTACATTGCCCCCGACACTGCGAAGGGAAATCGAGTGAGGATATCGTCTTTGTAGATGTCTATAGTTTTGCTTAGGGTTAAGTATTTTATGTCCGGACGTTCTCTTCTTGGGGAGTTTTCGCTCAGAACGCTGTTTTCTTCCATTGTTGAATTAAGACAGTCAGTCAGTTTTGAATTTGGATGGCGCATGCAATCCGTTAGGATTATGCGCGCCAGTGTCATTGCATTGAGTTGAAAAAATAAAACAGATTTTAAAAACACAATAAAAAGTGTTGAAAACGGTGTGTTAAAAACAATAACGGAGGAAATATATAAGGAAACTAGACAGATGTATGCATAAGAAAAGAAAATTATATATAATTGACTAGATATTAATTTAAATATGCTATTAAAAAATAACATATAGAAAAACCGACTCCAAAGGCGTTATTTATAGACATAAACGGAAGGGGAAATAATCGTAACAACAACCATAATACACCAACGACCCTATTTATAAAATAATATACAACTAAATTAAAAAAGGCCAATATGGTACATGCATATTTCGTTTTTGACTAACTTGATTTAACTCAATATATAATTAAGATGAATAGGTGGATAATTCAAAACAATAATCTGTATTGTGAATAAACATCTATGCTCATCCTGATGAAGACCATGCCCGATGACCTCGTAGTATCATCAGACACCAATGTCCAACCAGAACGAGCAAAGACGTTATTTAAAACAAAACTGTTGAATTAAGAGCTGACAGTCCGAGACTTTATAGCCTCTCATACTGAGGTCATGTCGAGTCTATTTGTATACCCTCCAATCAGAGAATCACGAGTGAATTCAAATTTCGGTCAGGAGGGTGTGGCTGAGAACGTGCGAATCCGACATTTTTCTTCAAAATTTTGGCTTTTTTATTATATTTCACATTGGTATTTCTGCAGGGAACATTGCAAAACTCATGAAAAATATGAATATCCGACCAAAAAATTCGACCACAAATTTATTCTCACCAGTGACGTCATAAGAAGGCTTAATTGATTTTTGTTTACTTTCTCTATCTTGTACGACTCCCAAGATATAATGTGGAGAGTGTCCCGAGAAGTCAGAAAACTACTTTCAGAGTGGGGAGGCTGAAAAACCTCGCCCACGGACCAGATTTCGCCCCAACCTGCCCAGGCCCGGTAGGGTTAATATCGCATAATTATACTTGAAAACGAAGATTTTTGTTTGATAAAGCGTGCAAAGTTCTGATCATGCAAAACTGAATCGCCTCTTTCTTGCATGTAACTAACTTGTCTCGTAGTTATTCACTTTTATGCCTGCCTTTGTACTTTGTACTGACAGTGTCATATCAAGACGATCTTCAGATACTTAGACGAAACTTCTTTACCCTCCACCGCCGCATTTTGACAGAAAGAATGTGAATCTCTTATCGCAGGATACTTGTTCTGAATGTGTTGGATGAGCGACTCTCCTACATTTTTCCGTGTTAATTCTTTTATTTGTATGGTGAAAAAACCTTCATTTCCCTTATCGATCGCGCAATGTTAAACACCCATCGACATGAACGGTGATACACACACGCGTGTATGAAGGCGACTTTGATACAGGGCATTGCACTTTCTGGTCAGATATAGTGTGTTGTCCGATATTTAGCCGACTTTCTACGACCTAATTACCTATAATACCTGTAATACCTGTACATTAACGTCACATATGGACTTTGTTCTCGAGGTTAGTAATAACCAGTAATGACAATAGATAATTTATTGCCTTTTTCTGGATATTGATTGTACTACGTTGCATCCGTCCGATCTAACCGCGTATTCGCTTGTGCAGAGCCTGTGTACTTTCGAAGCAAATTAACAAGTAGAGGCGTGAGCTGCGATATTAAGCCGTCGTCCACAAATTCCCTCCTTGGGAATATTTATTAGCATGTCTTTTTCACTCCCTCCGATAACAGGATACTATTAATTCACCAGTTGAACTTTGTTTATATATATTCAAAATAAGATAAAATAATTATTTAGTTAATTCTGACTTCTAAATAATTTCCGAGATATGTTCCACTCTCTCTCTCAATATTCTCAGATGCATATGGAATAAATGACGTCATCGGCCATTTATTGTTGCGCATCATTCGTAACGTAACACTTTAATAACATTCCCGACATATTTTCCTTTTACTTATGCGTATGCACTTTCCTAGATTTAAATGTGAACGAAGCGTGGGAAGGCTATATATGGTATATGGAAAATATAAAACACATCCTGCGAATGGATGCGGGTGTGCAGAGCGGCCTGATATGGGATAAGTGGCACTCGCTCTCACTCCTCCCGCTTGCAGATGGCTTTGTTCTCCTCCACCCTCACCCCCATATTTTAGCGGTTCCCTTTCCCTGTGCTCCCGTGGCTCTTCACTCCCTGCTCCCTCCGTTCTCCCATATCTTTCTGTTCTCTGCTCCCATATTCTCTGCCACCCAGCTCTTATATATCCTTATCTTCTCGTGAAGGCCTAGGGGGATGTTGAGTCAAAATTCAGTACAACTTGCTCACAAAAATAGTTGAGGATATTTGTTTTGTCTGCACTACTATATTTAGAGACGATGGTCTGACAGCACTAGTGGCGTTAGACTCCAACGCCTTCTTATCACTGTTGTGTCTGAGTAGTTATATATGTGAACGTTTCTGCTTTCCGAATGACTTTTCTATTCCTGTAGCACTGATATTAGGTACATGAATACCGAAATGAAAGCCCATTTATTACACGAGTGAAGCAGTTTGGGACGAAAATAGTTCTGATTGTCGTAGGCTTCTAACAGCTGCTTTATCTTGATTGTAGTTTTGTGACTTTTAAGCGTGGTGGCGAAAGAAATGCTCGATCGGCGTCGGGATACAACCTGAGATACAACACATATCACGAATTGTTAGATTCTTGGTATGTGCTTTAGAATAGGTTAACCAGAGAACTATTCTGTGAAGTCATGTGACGCAGTCAGTATGTCGGCACCTCTTCCCACTTCCCTTATATGTGTTGTAATCACATGTATTTGTTCTGAATACGAACGTGCTTTCAATAAATAGTCCCTCGCTTGGGCCGTTGCTTTCTATCTGGCGGTTACATAGTTAATCATTTTCCAACAACTGACTTGATATGGCTATTACGTCATTGCTCAGAAATATTTGTATCTAATACTAAATGGACCGTTTGATCATGCCATTCAATATGTCCACATGAACAGTAACAATAAAAGCGTGACTGGGATAGAAATCGTCACAGGTATCACTTTTGGATTTTCTGATGTTTTTAGAAATATGCAGTCAGTATATTCGTCTGTGAGGTCATGAATTCTTGTCAGCATGCCGGTGTGAAGGCTAAGAATGTCCGGTGGCTAGGAGTGTCCGGATCCTATCTCCTAACCCAGCTAGGACACTTTTCTCTACATCGGAGGCAAGTGTCCATCCTTGGTTGCAATAAAAAAAGATATGAAAATGGACACTAATCACCAAGACATTCTTATCCATCACACCGGCTTCGTTTCCAACCACGCTTTTAATGTTGCGTTTAATCGCGACTTCTATTTGCAATGGAGTTTTGATAAATGTTACATTGCATCACGGGATAGGTTTGAAGCACTTGATTGGCCAATTTAAATTTAAATCCAGCATTTTCATTGGCTGGAATAACATCCAATCAATCTGTAAAACTTAATTATTCGCTGACTCGTGGTAACTATTGGCCTTACCAAATAATTCTGTTTTGGTCACCCAGTTTTGTATTCATGGATCAGCTTTTTGTTGGAGGTTTCACACCGATATATAACGAACATGATTATCCTTTTACAATTCAGCACTCCAGACAGTAGCCATATGATATCCCAGCGATTTCAATATGGTCCCCTTTCGGAAGCGTAAAAAAATAGTCCCGTTAAGACAATATCCGAGTGCAGTTTAAAACTTGTACCAAATAATCCCTCCAAGCTTAGAGCAATTTTTGTGAACAGGCGGCATATGGGTGAGGAATTCAGGTTCTACGATTATGTGTAAAAAGATACTGTCCTGGCATAAATTCTTGTTAAACGGAGATAAATATGGCTCCTGGCTGAAAATAGATCCCGACAACCATAAGAAAATTGGGAATACTACTTTCACGTTTAGACAGATACACTTCAAGGTGACAAGCGATACATCTCCTGTACCAGGCGTTAATATGTCGATTAGCTAGGGCGATGATTCTCTATTCTGATGTAGTTCAAGAACAGTAGTAACCCAAATCTGTCATTGGCGATGGGAACTATATTCTGTCTTCTTATCACCTAATCAACGCTGTCAGGAAGGTAGATTACAAATTCAGTGGCAGTATAAATGAGTTAGAGAACAGATAATTCAAAATAAAGGCTTGGGTGTCACCTGATAGGTATACCATGAAAATAATGTAACCCGTCAGTGTTACGGGGTAAACCGTCTGTGTTACGGGGCCTCATAGATTCGATATTTCTGTAACCTTCTCGTATGAAGTATAAATTCCTCTATCGTTCTCTTCGTTCCCAAATCATATGAGTCTAACGCTTAATCGTATACGTTTGGAGATTGTGGTAAAAGAAGGCGTTGCTTCATGGAACGTTCCCCCATGGGGTGAAATAAATAAATCAATAAATAAGAAAGATTATATTTGTGTTACTATATAAACTCAACACGAATAAAAGTGCGACTCAACACTCATTATAAACTTGGAAGGCCTATTCTCTCTCTCTCTCTCTCTCTCTCTCTCCCAATAGATGACTACTGCATAGGGCGAAC
>JAVTVY010039181.1:0-17322 GCA_036873755.1 Hanleya hanleyi | reverse complement strand
TTCTACACTCCGAGGGCTACAAGATGACACCTCCCACGACACATTCGGACCAATAGTGGTCCATCTCTACACTAAATACCTTCCTGCACCGCCCAAAAATGCGCCAGACTGCGCATGCGCAAAATGATGAAAACTGACTATACATTAGTCCAGTCGGATCCCACTCACTCACTCACTCACTCACTCACCGTCGTTAGTGCGTCCATGCGTTCAGACGGGCGTTGGGGACGCATCACTAACTCACTCACTCACCCACTCACTCACACAATCACTCACTCACTCACTCATCCACTCACTCACTCACACTCACTCACTCACTCACTCACACACACGCGCGCATACACTCATTGTGCATTGCGCCGCAAGGTCAATAGGGTTCGAAATACGCTTTTATACTACTAATCCTTCATTCACTGCCCCAAAATGCCCACTTTCGCTACAACTCGTACTGAAGACGTCATCGATGACGCCACAGATGACGTGAACATCCCTCAAATCGGGATGTACACCCCGAGAGCTACAAAATGACACCTCCCAGGACGCATTCGGATCAAGGATGGTCCATCTCTACACCAAATACCTTCTTTCACTGCCCCTAAAATGCCCACTTTTGCTACTACTGCTACTGATGACGTCACCAATGACGCCACAGATGACGTGAACAGCCCTCAAATCGGGATGTACACCCTGAGAGCTACAACATGACACCTTCCACGACGCATTCGAACCAAGGTTGGTCCATATCTACACCAAATACCTTCCTTCACTGCCCCAAAATGTCCACTTTCGCTACTCCTCGTACTGATGACGTCACCGATGACGTCACAGATGATATGGCATCCCTCAAATCGGGGTCTACACCCCGAGAGCTACAAAATGACACCTCCTAGGACGCATTCGGACCAAGGATAGTCCATCTCTACACCAAATACCTTCCTGCACTGCCCCAAAATGGCCACTTTACTTAGTACAACCAACTGCGCATGCGCAGATTGACGCGACTTGCACATAAAAACACGCCATTCTGACTACCCCACACAAGCTTCACTTTGACACCTTCCACGATCCATTCGGACCCATAGCGGTCCATCTCTACCTCAAACACACCCCCACGCACCCGCCAAAATGCCTGCTCTCTATACTACGGCCAGACTGCGCATGCGCAGAATATTGAAAACTGATGAGCCATTAGTCCATTCGGATGCTCCTCTACGAGAGCTTCAAAATAAGACCTCATACGACACCATAGGCTCATTAGGGGCTCACCTAGACCCCCCAAAAAACACCCAGTATGGACCTATCCCCCTTCCCCATAGCCAGTATGGGGCTATATGGGCCTATATACAGATCTACCCGATACTTTTCGAAAAATTTCCCCGTTTCGCTCCGAGGCCCTTCCCATTGTGATTTTCTTCGCGAGACGAGAAAAACGAGACCCCACAACCCATAGTAACACACACAAAGAAAATTTCCTAGGTCTCACCGTTTCGTTTTGAGACCCTTCCCATCGTGTTCTAAATGACGAGACGTGAAAAACAAGTCCAAACAACCCATATCACAATGAACGTGTGTGAATTTCCCAGGATGGACATATACCTCCATAGCCAGTATGGAACTATATGGGCCTACCCAGGCCTCGGTGAACTTCTTCCAACAAATTAACCGTTTCGCTTCGAGACCCCTCCCATCGAGACCCCACAACCCATAGTAACACCCACAACAAAAATTTGACCACGCCTCCCCCCATAGCCATTATGGAGCTATATGGGTCTATATACAGACCTACCCGGTACTTTTCGAACAATTTCTACGCTTCGCTCCGGGACCCCTCTCATCGTGTTTTTCTTCGCGAGACGAGAAAAACGAGACCCCACAACCCATAGTAACACACAAAAAATTGACCACCCCTCCCCCCATAGCCAGTATGGAGCTATATGGGCCTATATACAGACCTACCCGGTACTTTTCGAAAAATTTCACCACTTCGCTCCGAGATCCCTCCCATCGTGTTTTTGTTCGCGAGACGAGAAAAACGAGACCCCACAACCCATAGTAACACCCACAAAAAATTGACCACCCCTCCCCCCACAGTATCGAGCTATATGGGCCTACCCAGGCCTCGGTGAACTTTTTCCAAAAATTTCACCGTTTCGCTTCGAGACCCTTCCCATCTTGTTTTGTTCGCGAGATGAGAAAAACGAGACCCCACAACCCATAGTAACACCCACAATTTTTTTTACCACCCCTCCCCCCATAGCCAGTATGGAGCTATAAGGGTCTATATACAGACCTACCCGGTACTTTTCGAACAATTTCACCGTTTCGATCCGGGACCCCTCCCATCGTGTTTTTCTTGGCGAGACGAGAAAAACGAGACCAAACAACCCATAGTAACACCCACATAAAAATGACCACCCCCCTCCCCCCATACAGGCATTTCCCCGTATATTGTATAATACATATAATTGTACGAGTCCGTGTTCCGCTTTTTATTTATTTATTGATTTATTTTTTTTCTGTGAAAACACCCATGGCATGACTGAAGAGAGCTTCACTTTGACACCTCACTCGACCCAATCGGTCCCTGCAGCGTACTTGAAGTCTGGAGAGTTTTCCCCCGGCTCCCCACGTATTTGGGACTATTTTCTCTTCGCGGAGGCAGACCGCATCACCACCAGACCGCATCACCGCGGAGGAATACAAAGGTCAAAAGTCATGTGAACTTGCCTTCTCAGCCGAGGTCAAAATACTCGCTTCTGATTCTCTTTCTTAGGTCAAAGGTCAAGTTGACTTTAGCCGTGTTTTATATATTACTAACACTTCTGATATCAGATGCAACAGGACTGTTACACAATGGATGTACTGGATGGGGTGGAAAAACCAAAACAGACTATTGACTGGTTCAGCTGTGTCAGAAAGGTGTGGAATGGCAGAGGTAGTGAAAATCAGAGTCAGTGATTGGCCACAACCCCCCCGCCCCACCCATTGGATATCAGCTGATTCCTCAGGAAATAAACATTACACATGTAATGACCACCGGCAGATTGATGCATGTGTCAAAGGATGCCCAGTTCTAATTTAAACCAACCATGCCGGACTTTATCCATCTCTCAGAATAATTGGATCTAACTTTTACAAAACCTGCAGCTCCCAATAGCTCCTGGATCTAGAACACATGAATAGAGGGATCTAGTTTATCGGTGCTATGGCAAAAATATCATGTAGAATGGGATTGTGTGGATAATATCAGATTCATGGAAGTTGAAGTCCTGCAGCATGCTTCATAAATATCATCAAAGGTCATAAAACTTTCTGCTCTGCACCAGTGTGGATCTATACTTGTTTTGTGTTTTTTATTTTTTTTACAAAATTATCTCCCTTGACCAGGTAAGGACTTGAGTGTCGAAAATGATTTAGCTTCTAGAAGCAAAGACTTCATTTCCTGAGTAGAAGTAAAAACCGAACATATTTTGATTTTTTTATTCAAATTTCAATTCCACTTCTGGTATATGTACATGTATAAAATACATACAGAATGAACTGCATACAGAATAACACGAAGAACAGGTATATATGTATCTCATTACATTCTTAACCAAAGATCATACCTGGGTGATATTACAACAATACCATGGTGTTATATATTGTTATGATTGGCTTAACTTTAGCTTCTGAAGATATTTCTAATCTGAGGGCAATGGGCAATCATACTAAATTTATTTTCATAACTTCATTTATTTTCACAATAAGCAACATAATCGAGATTAGCAAGTGAAGTTTTACAACATAATATAATACGCATCATGGGTCTCCTCCAGTTTAGTGTAGACATATATATCCTTGAATATCTGTTACCGTGATTCAGTCATAATATTGTCTGTGTTATATTGATGTCGACAAGGAATAAACATAATTATTTGATAGTATTATTAATTGTATGTTGTTTATCATTAACGTTAACTTTTTATTCGCTGGAATCCAGTCATTTGTTCCATATGGGCAATATTCTCATCAGCCATCAACATTCAATATGAATTTTTTTACATGTACAAGTTCATGGTAATTGATACATTATGGTGAAGGTGACCTGTACCACCAGTATACAAAATTATTCCGAGCGCATTGAATCCTCATCACATGATGCTGAGACAGATCAGAACGGAGTGTCGGTAAAATCAGGTGTGTTTTGTAGAGGATTCTGTCAATGAGGATGCTATACTGTACACATACAAAATATGAAGTGTTGATGTGTATGGCCTATAGCACAAAATCACAAGCAAGTTGGTAAAACTAGGCACACAGGGTCTCATTTCTGCCGCTAACGTGTTGATTTGGGTGGGAGCGTCCTCTCAGGGGGAGGTGGGGTGGGAAGGAGCCTAATGTCTCAAGCAGTATTCCAGGTTTTCCATCAACATACTCTATCCCATACCCCAATATTTCAAGCACGTGAAATCAGACAAAAAATATTTGCGGGGAATGTGACTTCCACATCCCTAGCTGGACATGCTAGTGGGGAACCCTCAATCCCAGGTTAATTACCATTGGTGAAGTTAACGTCCAACAAATGCAAAATTGAGCTTGGCATCCGGCCCTATGTTATTCAGTGATGTATTCCCCTACGGACCCTGTTGCCTCGACGGAGGTCTTTGCGCTCATCCAGCGCTTGTTCATGTACAGATTACTGACATAGATCTTCCGCGTTTTAGACTTCACTTGAGCTTAGCGACAGCTTTATCGCTACAATATACACTTCACATGCAATAACTCAATTACAAGCGTCTAGTCCGTCATTCATAATCCAGCCGTCGTCCATTAGAGAATATCCGCGTCCATAATCCAAAGACCTATTCCATTTCCATATAACAGTATTAGCACCAAATTCAAAAAGACAAAAGTATACATAAACATAGGCTTGTTTCCCGCAAGAGAGAAGCGGTCAACAGTTTTCAATGATGCCGGCAAGACATCATGATGTTCCAAAATATCAAATCCGTATCGCTGATCAGTATTCTTAATCCATAATATTCGTTATAGAGTCGTCATCTAAAAATGATGTACCTCAGTCACGCTTTGATTGTGACTGTTCATATGAGTACCATGAGGATCTTGAAGTACATGGGCTCATACGGCCCCTAGCCCCGGGTTAATCCCTATACCCACGATCGACTCCGCGATCGATGCAGCGTCTGACCATACGCTCTTTAACCCAATCTGGCCTGGGCTTTTTGGGACCTGTGCAGGTCTGGGGAGGGGCCATTTCGGCCCTCCCCTAACTATTTGTCTTACCCCTTGAGCTAGGGGACTGAAACTTACCACACTATACCCTTGGGTCAAGCCCTACCAGAAAATGCAAAAAAAAAAGAATCCAAGAGGGCCACTTTGATGACGTCACAGTGACGTCAGTTTCAAAAACGACATTTTTTTCAGCGATTTTCCGGTCAGATTTTTCGAATGTTTCATTTATGCAATTTCTCCGCAAAAATTGCGTGATAAATTGGTAAATATTAATGTGATGTGAAATAAAATAGTTTTTGCCCACTTTTCATCGTGGAAAACCAGAAATTTCGCAGAAAAATGCCGAAAACATCATTTTTCTGGTACCGCAAGAGAAAGAGACAGAGAGAGAGAGAGAGAGAGAGAGAGAGAGAGAGAGAGAGAGAGAGAATTAAGGTTTAACGTCGCTTTCATCTTGAATTTACCCATGATGTTCTACTCGGGGGTTCTGCCAATAGGCTCAAAATGACCCAATATGATAAACTATAAAGTCATGGAGTGTCAGCTTTCATTTTGTTGTTGTTCCGGAGATAGCGCAGAAAGTTTGGTAGGGGGGGGGGGGTCATTTTGGCCTGATAGGGTTAAATAATAATTGATAATTTCATACGAAATGGGCGCATGGAATGTCTCGATAGAGGGGTCCAGGGGCATCCCATTTGGGAAATCTAGGCTTAATTCGCCGCAATTTGGCGCATTTTAGAGGTTATTGGTGAGTATTTAGCTATACAGAAATCAATTTCCATACAAAGCTACGGCAGTAGTGTAGAAACCGCATCTTTGGTCCCGTTGACTTTGTGCGCTTAAAGTTGTGGAGGTCACGTGCACAAAGGTCAACGGGACCAAAGATGCGGTTTCCACTTCGGCAATGTCCGGTAATCTTCGGCAATGTCCGGCAATCTGCGGTAATGTCCGGAATCTTCGGCAATGTCCGGTAATCTCCGACAATGTCCGGTCATCTCCGGCAATGTCCGGTCATCTCCGGCTATGTCCGGTCATCGTTGGGAATGTCCGGATGGTAATCCTAGGTCCCGGGTATATAGCTTCTAGGTTATAACTCCCATACATAGCCGTACAGCGGGAGAAGGGAAATCCCCCACCTGGTCCTAGCTGGAGTCGAACCCGGGTTGCTCCCTCCAGAAGCGGGCACGTTATCCACTACATCACGAGTCAGCCCATACTAGGCAAGGTTGAAAATACCCTAATATACCTGTTTCTGGAGGGAGTAACCCGGGTTCGACTCCAGTTAGGACCAGGGGGGATTCCCCTTCTCCCGCTGTATGACTATGTATGGGACTTATAACCTAGAAGCCATATACCCGGGACCTCGGACTACGTGCAGGGTTGCGCCCTAAAACTGACGAGATTTCCTGTGTTTTGTTAATTAATCCTGAATCAGGCAGCACTATTGAGCCTAATTCATCACAACCTAGCTTAGCACATTTTGCAAACAGCAGTAGGCCTGAACGATTCATAATTAGTTATTACCGTGTTAAGATCCAATGATTTTTTTTCTGAAAAAATATATATAATAAAGATTTGAACAGCATTTTTATTCGAAATCAAAACGTCACACACCTATATTGCAGGGTGGAATCAAATACCATTATATCGAGTATGGTCGATAAAGAACATTGACCTGGTAAATATACGTTTGTGAGATGATGAGCTGGTTAATTCTCGACTAAAAGAATAATTGGCATCTGGCAGTGATGAATAGATAAGACATATGGAGAGATTAATCCTGTTTGGAGTTTGTGCAGCAATGTTTAACTGATGGATTTAAATGTAGGACTTGGAACATCTCCCAATATCTCGTAAAAAAATGCGGAAAAACGAACTTTACACCCAGTCCAATAGGATTTTGGAAAAGACAAAAAATAAACGGATTTTACACCCAGTAAAATGTGCCTGTTGGGGCCATATTTGGTTCATATGGGTCGTCCAGAGCCGCATCTTGAAGCGCCCATCCAGAGCACTTTCCGGTCAGGTGACTCGCAAGTGGATGCAACAATAGGAATTCATAGAAGCCTAAAATCTTAGAAAACGGACCTGTCGCCAAACAGACTTGAATGGCGGAATTTACATCCATGCATGTTCTTGTACAGGTCAGAAGGAAGTCTTTATTTTCCCTATCCCTCGTAAAGGTAAATGACATGATTTCATTTTGGTGAGTGAGTAAAGCATGCATAACGAGTGGTGAGCGTGAGAATGGTCGATTTAGACGTGAATGAGTGAGAGAGTGAAACGTGCCTAGCGCCCGTCTGAACGGAGTGCTACTCTAACGCTGAGGAGTAAGATCCCCTACATACACAGCATCGGTACATAGACCCTGATGTGTTAAAGGCTTAACACAATCAAAATGAGATAAAGATGAAGAACAATAACAACGAGCAAATTCGTATTACACATTTTATTATCACCTCCCTCGCAACACAACCGCTGGTTGTGTTTGCAGTTCATGTATGTTATTGGCAGTGTATCTGACATATTGTTGGTCGTGTTCGCTCTTGTCCAATCAGAAGCCGCCCTTTGATACACCGCCCTTGTGCTGCGTCAAACTTCGGTCATGTTGGCTCTTGTCCGTTTTGAAGCTCTCCGTCCATTCGCTCTGGTTCATCCTTTAGCGACTTCGGGCAGTCCAGGATACTGTAACGGCAACATATCTTGGAACAGCTGTTTTCGCATTTTTATCGTATCCTTCAAATCCTCGATGTGCGGTAGTCCCATATCCTCTTCTAAGTGACACTTGGTCTTCATGATGGACCTTTGCCTGGGATTGCCCTTCATTTCAAGCTGCAGCAGGCTATACTGCATCCTCGCTAAAACCAGGGGTATCTCTATCTGTATGATAGATATAGCCCCTGGTCCGCTTGGGCAGTGTATCGGGATCAACGACACACAGTGGCATCCTGCACATATTGACCAATCAGATCACTTAAGCACCGCGACCATTGCGACCGTGACAACAGATTCGAAAACACCATAGCTTGTGCGATATCCAGTGGCAGATGAACTTGCACCTTTTCAGCAACCATGAACATTAATAAATATAAAGGAAACATAGTTTAAAACAAAATCTATTTGAAGAGAAAATAAACCCATTCATCTACCATCAAACATCCAACAAGCCAGGCAAAGGTAGAAAACACCGAAGCTTTAAAGGCGGCCCACGATGTCAGTGTATCCGACTTCACCTTCCCACTGAAGTGAAGGACTTGAACTGGGTTGAAACGCACGGATTTCTATAAAATTTCACTGGTCTATCCATTAATATTTTATTGTTATGCGTGCTTGGATTAAATATTTACATTCGGTATCAGCGAATAGTTTAGCAGCGAAAGTAAAACCCAAACGTATTATATACCATCAGCGCAGTTTTTCTAGGTCACGTAACTGGAGTGTGGGCGGAACGCGGTTTGCTATGCAAGTTGGTCAAGGGTTCGCCTTTGGCTCACAAATAGAAACCGCGACGTCGTGAAGATGGCTATACTGTCGCCATGGCTGTTTTCCTGATGTCGGTGCGCATTTCGATGTATGCTTCTTCTAACTCATCCTGCCCGGCGTCCTTGAACGCCACAGCGTGGGTATCAATAGCGGCTGTCACAATACGATCTCATAAGGTGGGTTCTTCCTCTTCCTCACTCAGGCTTCCCTGGGTGGTAGACTGGCTATCAGCGGCCGAGCCCTGAGTCTGATTGCTAGTGACTCTCATTATCAATCGGTGGAATCAGCCGGTACGCTCAGTATAAGCATAGGCTTCTGGCCCCTCTGCCTCTCTGTACCCATGTATATTCTTCTGGTGTCGCATCATATGATGGTGTCTGGTGAACGCGAGCTGCACGTCTTTCAGCTAGGGTTGATTTTACGACGTAACACCGTAAATTTGGCCATGCCATCTTAACGCTCCAACGCCGTAGTGAGAATAACTTAGAAGCTCAGACTGGTCCAAATGACCACGTGCTATCCCACGATTTGACATCTAGAAGTGGCGAGGCCCGTCGTTACTCTTTAACGCCCTATCTTCACGCCTTAACGTCCCATCTTCATGCCTTAACGCCCTATCGCAGCGCCATAACCATAAAGTCTGGGAGTGACATATCACGAATCGTTAGATTCTTGGTATGTGCTTTAGAATAGGTTAACCACAGGACTATTCTGTGAAGTCATGTGACGCAGTCAGTATGTCGGCACCTCTTCCCACTTCCCTTATATGTGTTGTAATTCATCACCGGAAGTGACATTATCGCTCGCAGGTGCGTTCGCATGAGTTGACACTTGTGTCGTCACCGAAAGTGACCTTCTACCCTGCGCATCCGTAAATTCTCACCGGAAACTCCACTGTGCTGGGCCAAAGTTCACATTTGGTCATGTCACAGGCGTCACCCCGATGCGAAAGCTGACGTCAATTCGGGCGATGAGATAGGCATTGGCGAGCGTTACTTTGTCTCGTCCGTAAAAGCAACCCAAGCCGAAAGACGTACACACTCGACCTCTAACCGTCAACATGGGTTCTAAATGCTCTGAATGCGAACGCACGTTCACCAGAGACTACGATATGATGCGACATCAGAAGGATATACAAGGGTACAGAGAGACATATGGTCCAGAAGCGGACTCAGATACTGAGAGATACCGATTGATTGTGAGAGTCCGCCGACTGATATCGAAAACTTAGTCACTGACAGTCAGACTGAAAACGCGGCCGCTGATAGTCAGCCTACATCACAGGGAACTGGGTAAGACGAGGAACCCACCTTTTGGGATCGTATTGTGACAGCGGCTATTGATACCAAAGTTGCGGTCTTTCGACGATGCCGGGCAAGATATCACGCTTACATCCAAATGCGCCACAAAACCAGTTAAACAACCATGGTGATCTATAAACAGTATAGCCTGCTGTTGCTTGAAATGAAGGGCAATCCACGGCATAGGTACATTACTTCCAAGAGAATATGGGTTTCCACCCACAGAGGCTCTGAAAAATGCGGTCAGTATATGTTGCCGTTACGGTATCATGGACTTACCGAAGACTTTCAGGGATGGCTCACGGCGAATGGACGGCCGTAGAATACGAACATGAGCAAAACCGAGAAACCGAGAATTGACGCAACACAAGGGCAGTTTTTCAAAGGACGGAATCTGGATAAACAAGAGAGAACGCGTGAATTGTAAACACGCTCAACGCGGCTCCTAGGTTGAGTGTGATGTGATTGAGTAGAAAATACAATGTGTATTTCGCAATATGCTTGTTGTTGTTGTTCATCTCTCTTTCTCATATCTGATTGCGTTAAGGCGCTAAGCCATTAGGGGTTAGGGTATAAGTGTGTGTTTGTGGAGGGATCTTACTCTCCAGCGCGAGAGTGTCACTGCGTTAAGTAGAGTGATGGGCACGCTTCAATCACTTACGACTAACTCAATCACTAACTCATTCACCTACGCGTTCGTCACTCGTTCACTCATTCAATGACTCTGAACCCAGTAAATAAATCTGCCAGTCACGTAACCGGAAGTAACCTCGCATCTGAAGTGGGCTCATGATCAAAGGTCATTGGTCAAATGTCATTTTCGCCTCATTTCTCCGATTTCAAACCACCCTTGAAGAATAACTGGCTGTGGCCTTGTTTTCTGATATATCTTGCAGAAGAATACTGTCAGTTGCATGGCAGGAATGTTCATATTCCTCTGTGGCACCATTTTTTACAGCTTCCATGCTCTTGCTTTCGGCATCTGTTTGTGCTTCATCAAAATGCTTTCCGCGGGATAACGGCAGAATTAGACAGAAAAGAATCCATTGTGCGGCTAGAAATCCGAGAGTAACGCCATGCATTTTTAGACGGAATGCGTCGATGTCGTACAACCAGCACGCGCCAAGCTTCCCACAAGTCGTCTGCCAGATATTGCACGTGGAGTCGATCACTGCCCCATACACAGTGGCTGATGGCATCCAACCTGTGAAGAAGACTATCTTTTATTGGTATCGTAATCATTACACAGAGAAAACCATCCAAATTATTATGAGAGCGCCAAGTGACCAGGGCTCTATTCATACTCAAAATATGTTGCGAGCAGCCGCGGGCAGCAAATTATTATCTCCTCAGTTCCATACCTGACTGATTACAATCAATTACTTAAGAAATAATGTTTTCATATGCGTGATTAATGGTTATTTGACCCACGGTTCGTGTGGGAAAGTTTTTTTAGTGCAAGGGCGAAGCCCGTGCCCTTAAATTTGTCAACGTTTCCGTACTGGACGAGTGTATCTTATCCCTTATTGGGGCGTTATTCTGCCATCTGAGACAGACTGTGTGAAACATACATTGATATAGGTCTATTTGTGTCGCTCTGTTAATCAATTTCACAGTTAAACTTGAGATAGAAATTTCAACTTGTAATTTCTTTGTTTGTGTATTCGATTGTATGGACGCAGACGGCATTTAGACCATTCTTCATCCGCTTTGTGAAATAGAATCTCACAAATGAACATCTGCACTTGTCAACATTGCGCGTGTAGATTTCACACGACCGTGCTAAAACTTTCAGATATCTGCACGATTAGCACGATGTAATATGCACAATTGTTATAGAATCGTGTTTAGTCCAGTATTCTATGGAGTTAGTTGCAGTATTGTCCATATTAGACGTGGCTTCGAGGATATCAACATTAATTCCGGTGAAAATGGTTTTAACGCCCAAGGTGATATTCTCGAAGAAAATTACGCTTCAACTGCAGAACTCTACAGAAAACCTCCTGAAATACGCGAAATCAATATGGGTGTAAATAATTGAATCCTCAATCTGGGATATGATGATTTGTTGAACACGACTGTCCATATCATAATTTTAAAGCAAATAGACCCCTCGTCCGCCACTATAAACCATGGTCGAGGGTATGACTTGTTTTCCAGCCATATTCACCTATTCAATGGGTGACTGCAGTGTTAATCAGATATCATGCATACTTTGAATGGTTTTGTCCATCTAGGTAAATGATATATGACAAAGACTGCAATATATAAATAGGAACACAGACATTAGATAACAGTCTATAATCGGTAAATCAATACAAAACTGGTCTTCGTATTGGTTTCGTAAGGAATAAAACGATCTGCATACACCCCTAATTATCTATATCATATGAAACGTGCACGCGACGCCTAAATCCCACTGCCGTGCTACCGTCAGTTGAAACGTGAGTGACATTCTACCCTTGTCGTGCGGGGATCGAGAATGCAAGGCGGGCTGATCCCTATGTTCTCTGGATCGTCTATGACCTGAAGTAATCGACACAGGACACATTGTCAGGCTGCCGGGAACACACTCATCGGGAGTTCAATTCAATATTTCACCGTGTCTGCAGGATGTACGAAAGGGAGACCTGTAAATACAATCAAGGCATCAGTTAAAATAAATAAACTATGTATTTTAAATGATCGCGGTAGCGTACAATAACTTGAAAATCGAGTTCCTACTCTAAGGAGAATTTCGTTATATTTATACTTGAAATATCAGATAGAAGAAAAAAAAATATATGCAAATATCCACGAAGACCCTATTCTAAGACGCGACAAGTAACGGCCGGGCCTCAGCCTCAACCAAGTTTCGTTGTTCGTCGTCGAGTTCCGGTCCGGCTTCAGAATCCCTTTGCCTGAACACGGCATTACCCTGAAGTCGATACATGATCGCGGCAGCTTCCGACATCCCTGCCTGGACACGACAGCTATCTCGCAACAGTGACCCCAAGGTTACCCATGCACAGCCTTCACGGCGCGCCACGACTCTTCTAACACGGCGACCCTCGCAGAACACCATCTCACGACAAGTGCTCCCAGTCCTCACGTCACAACAAGGTCCCTCGCAGCAATGGGCCCAGGCCAACAGATCGGCTCAATATGTATGGATGAGAGTTATAATGCCTATAAGCATATATCGTATTAGATAAGCCCTGTCTTACGACACGAGGTTTCATCTTACAACTATCCCATTGTATGATTGTAGGTATATGATTGCGGCGTATACCCATGTAATTGCATAGGACGACAGTGTAGACGGCATCCGTTCGTGAGATTACACAATCTCAATAAACTCAGATATAATATCACGGAATGGTATATCTGAATTCAGCCCTATATAAATCCCGTGCGAGTTGAAACTACTATTGTTAGCCAATCAGATGGATAGCTGGTTGTAACTATTTCAAAATCACGCCCAGAGTAATTACACATGCACGGTAGCGGGTCTAATATATAAACATTATCCTGAAACAGTTTCCAGATATGGCATCATTTCCAGACAGGGTCCTTAAACATCAAAGAGTTTGCTCCCGCCGAAAAATCTGGCTTTGTTAGGGGTAGAAAATATCAAAAGATTGTGCCGTGCGAAGATGTTAATCTCCTTGAAGTAAACGTCAATCATTGTCAGAGCGAAAAGGTTGAAATGGTCGTGATTGGCTTATTATGGAATCTCGTAGAATATCGGCGAACATTTCGCACGAAGTTTTCATATCGTTATCTCTAGATGGTATTCCCCTGATTTACCATCTTGGTTTACCTAAATTGGAGATTACACTGCACATTAACAGAGATAAGGAATGTGTGCACCAGTGAATGGATCTCCTATTTATGCTACTATAGAATAATGTGCAATCTATGTACAGTGATCGATGACACAGCCCGAAGCCAGTATCTATCTCTGAGTGCAAGCAAGTATGTAGTAAGCCATCAGCTTACTGGTAGTGAATGTTAGCAAGTGTATGTACACGACTCCATTTCATATACACCTTCCTAGCAAACTATTGTCCACGCTATGACTTCCAATTACACTTGCCAATACTGAGAGCAGCAGTCAACGCCACAGGCTGCTTGGAGTCCGTGATATATGGACGTTAGAGGCACCTCTTAGACGCCCCCTCATAGTTATTTAGAGTTGGTCACTTAAACTCTGTGGCGACACCAGGAAGATGAGCAGCATGGCCGCCGCCACAAAGTTTTTGCGTTGATTTGAGGATTTAAGGTTTGAGACTGACCCGATGATCTTTGTGTCAATACACTACAGTCGGCGACGAGAATAAATCAGCTAGTATCTCACCTATTTGTGAACTGAATTATAGACTGAACTATGGCGGTGTTTGGCAAAATTGATGAATTTAATGCAGACTCTGAAAACTGGTCTCAGTACACTGAGCGGCTTACGCAATATTTAATTGCCAATGATATCGAAGATGTTACAAAACAGCGTTTTGCTCAGTGTTTGTGGGGCTAAAACGTACGGCCTCATGTTTAGTTTAGTGTCGCCTGTCAAACCATCTAACAAGACTTTCAATGATTTAATTCAGGAACATAATCACCCAAAATCATCCCCGATTGTGCAAAGATTCAAATTTAACTCCCTGTTTAGAAAATCAGGCCAGTCAATTTCAGCATACGTGGCTGATCTGAGACATATAGCGGAATACTTTGAATTTGGGCGGACCTCAGAAGAAATGCTCAGGGACAGACTTGCATGTGGGTCCAAGATTAACACATACAACGGCGGTTGTTGTCAGAACGTGACCTTGATTTCAAAGAGGCTATGCAAATTTCTCAGGTGATTGAAATTGCAGCCAAAAAATGCTAGAGATAATAAGGTGATAAATGCCTCGGCGACAAGTAGTATAGCTGAGTGCACTCTATTCCATGATGCATCACTTCCGGTTACGTAACCGGAAGTGACCTTTGACCCCTGCGCATGCGCACAAGACCGGATAGAAATGGTGCGCAGGGGTCAAAGGTCACTTCCAGTCACGTGACCGGCAGGGATGCATCATGGGATAGAGTGCACTTAGAGGTCCAAGATCAATAATACCAAGATGCCCTTTCTATTGTTAGGGTCAACGAGGGTGTGCGATATTTGTCGTACGTCATTCTCCGTGAATCGGTTTTGTCCACGGGGTCCTTTATGTGACGTCACAAAGGTCATATGCAAATTTGAAAAGAGGTGACTATATGTCCGTTCGGAACCTGGAATATTTCCATAAACTGGATAACTACGGTATACAAAAGAACCCAATCACATTGTTGTAATGAAAAACCAGGTTTTATTTTCATTACTGAGAACAACATATATACAAGTTATATTTTCCCTGATTATAATATCAACGCCAGAAGTCCAGTGCGATATCTGCAGTGTAAGTCCACCTATACATTAGCATATCTGATAGTATCCATCAAGTTGTGGTCACACCATCTGAGAGAACTTTGCGCTTGCGGTAGAAGAAGATGAAGGCGTCCCGCTGCTGGGTGTAGGAGCGCATCTGGTTCTGGACGACACGAAATCCCTTCTTGGTTCCACTGGCAATGGTCTGGCTCTGGAGTACATCGAGGTACAGGGCTTTGGTGATGTTATTATCCCGTCGGCTGAAGTCTTTACAGCTGAACCTGTTGTTGTTATCCCCGCCGTAACAATAGTACGTTTATATGAGTACAGGGTGATGATGGCCTCACCCGTCCATTTTAACTTGAAGAGGCCGGGGTCCATTTATCATAGTCTTTTCTCGGCAGCCATCCATCTCGTTCGCTTTCATAGCGATATCGCAGTTTCGGTTTGACTAAGGATTCTCAGTTCGGGTTGGAGACGGCCATGTACGCTGAATCCGTATCCGTGGTCAGGGACATGGATGTGATATTCGACGAACCCGTAGAGGTCTCCCGTCTGAACAGAGCGTAGGATGTCGGCCATGGTGATAATAGTCCGGTAATCTAGCAGCCGGCCATGAGCGTGTAGAAAGGTGTATAACTCGGGCTGAAGGCGTAGCCCAACCCCTTGAGATAATCGCGATTCTGGGCCAGTTCCTGGTGTAACGCGGATGGCGTCAGTCCACGGCGATCGTTATAGCGCCATCCTGTGAACGAACACTCATGGCCGTGCCAATAGCAACCATGGAATTGGAACAGGGTCGGTATTTTATTGATAATGGCGAATCCGTCTACGGGAAGGCGCCGATCTCCAATTCGTATTTCCGTGTGGTTGGCTTAGTGACGGATGGTGACGCCTCGTCGCTGAGCTTCCCAATCGAGCTGTTGTTCTGCTAGATGTTTTCTAGAACATTGGGCTTTGAACGCCTGTCCCTCAGGCAGCCACCAGGTATAATGACCGACCGGCAAGGTTGACTCAAATACGCCATGTAGAGGGCATTGGCGTCGAATCCGATTATTTCCTGACACAGTTTTCCTCCTCGGATATTGGTTAGCTCTTTCTCATGGTACCGATGGAATATAATACTGGGGACGCCTACGATATTTCCTTTCAAACAGTCAAACATGTCGGCGACATTCTGTTCGATGAGAGCGAAGAAGGTTGGTAAATGCTGGATCAGATACCGCAGGGTCAGACCGGGAATGCTTACACATTCTGTGAACACGTCGACACCCATATCTCGGTAGAAGGCGGCCATTTTGTTGGTAGCTTCCAGGAAAGGAAAAACATCTAGATTGTTGTAATAGACGAGGAAATCCCGGAGAGTTTGCTTTCACGGACCTTCACCTGTTGGAGATCGTTGTAGAAGGCTTCTTGGGGTGGAAGTTGCGGCTCGTCCATACGGTCCAGGTGGGTCATGTAGGTATATGGAAAGCATCTTTTCCTCTGGGCACAGTCGTAGGTCATAACTGTAATTCAGCGCCAGGTAATTCCGCACGTCTAGAAACCGGGGTGAAGTCGTGAACAGAGCGATGTGGTTGTGTGTTTTCTCAATGATGTGTTTGATGTTCTCGGTTTTGGCTAGGTAGGGGTACAAGAATTTTTTGATCAAGTTCAGATCATACCGCCCGGAATTGAACCCGAGGACGGGTAATTTATTCAAATATTCCAACAAACGCAGTTTTAGTTTCTGGGCGTAGGGTTTGGGTGGTTTGGGTACCTCGTCCTCGGTTTCGTCTTCGGTGTCGTCTTCAGTATCGTCCTCCGTAGCCGATGCTGGAATACGTGCATCAAGTGCTGCCAAAACATCACGGTAGGTTTGCCAGGCGAGATGTGCGGCACTGGCTTGACTGATCCTTTCCAGGTAGTCCATCATTC